>JAXIVJ010006341.1:0-17500 GCA_036785665.1 Chirona hameri | reverse complement strand
TGGACACGGACTCTGGTCACTGATACGGACTCTGTGGTCACGGACTCTGTGGTCACGGATACGGACTCTGTGGACACGGACTCTGTGGTCACGGACTCTGTAGTCACAGGCACGGACTCTGTGTTCACGGACACAGACTCTGTGGTCACGGACACGGACTCTGCGTCAGAGCGCAGATCGAGTCATATCTGCTGCCGGACTGCTGTCTGTGTTTGATACCGGCGGCCGGTCGACGTATCAAACCAACATCAAACCCGCGACTGCATCATTGTCATTGATTTTGTAATGTTATATTTGTATTGTTTATTATTTATTTGTATAAGTAAGAAGTTATATTTACTTCTAAGATTGTGGCGCCCGTAAGCCCCAATCACCATCATCATCATCATCATCATCATCATCATCATCATCATCATCATCATCATCATCATCATCATCATCATCATCATCATCATCATCATCATCATCATCATCATCATCATCATCATCATCATCATCATCATCATCATCATCATCATCATCATCATCATCATCATCATCATCATCATCATCATCATCATCATCATCATCATCATCATCATCATCATCATCATCATCATCTAGCAAATTCTAAGCTTGGATCGTATTGGATTAGTTGACGGGATCGCCGAGTCGACACGTTGCCTCCGTAGCTGACACGACACCAGTTCAGCAGTGCGTCGTACCATGTCAGTCAAATCACGCCACCCATCAAACCCCAACGACCACCAGTGACCAGTGACCACCCTGCGCTGCTGGCTGTCGTGTTCGACTGTGCGGCCATTATTGGTATGCTATGTGAGATGGGCCGCCGATTCCCGTGATGGCTCCACAAACCAGCCGGCTATCTGGTCAGACCGACCCAGCCGGCCGGCCAGCTCAGCTGACCATTGGAGCGTGAGCCGGCGCAGCGGGCCAGTTCAAGCGATCAGACGACGTACGGGCCGTGAGCCGGCGCAGCGGGCCAGTTCAAGCGATCAGACGACTTATGGTGCCGTTTTGTACAGCAATGGAACTGCCGAGATGGTCTGTGACATATATTAAATGGATGTCCGTTATAGTTAATGTATTGAAAACAATGTAATTTGCAATATTTTCTCAATTTAGCCAAACGATTCCTATTGGTGGCCCTGGGTTCAGAGTACAATGCTAGCATTGCCTGCTGGCCGTATCTTGAACCCACCAATGCAATACCAATGCAATACCAGTTCAACAGATAATTTAGCCTCCGGTCTAATGCCCGCCAGCGTGGCGGACAATATTGTACGTGTCGCACAACTTTCACACTTGAACGTGTTACAACACACCATGCTGCGACCTGCTACGGAATGAGTTTCCTGTGTGTTTGTATCCAGGCAGCCCTAGCCCAGGCGGCAATCGGCCTGGTCCGGTGTCTTGTATGTATGTCGGTAACTTACATGTGTGACGTGTCTGTTTGTATGTCTGTATGTGACAGCTGACGTGACGTGTGTCGGTGCGTTTGATTGGACGTTACAGAGGTGCCGGAGGTGCAGTTTGCGTGCGGTGTGCGTCGCGTGCTGACGCCGGAGCGGTGGGCGGCCCGCTCGGCGGCCGGCGGAGGCATCACCCTCTGCCGCCGCCAGCTGCCGCTCCGCCTGGCCTGGGCTTTCTCCGTCCACAAGTCGCAGGTAGGTGGCGCTAGGTGGTATTATATCGGATCCGTTTGTAACAGTCAAATGGAAAGGTGTAACCTCGACATTGGTCGGGTTCCGTACGTATAAATTAATGCATTCTAAGCATACAATAAAGGGTCACATAGGTACGAAGTAATCGCGCGCAATGTACTTCCCAGACGCCCTTAACCCACCCTTGACTGGGGTCTCAGCCGAACGCCATAACTGGGGGGGGGGGGGGGGGGGGGGCGCCCCTGGTTATCTTCCGAACCAATGATCGCAACGAGACGCGCAAGGCGGCATTCGAAAGCTTTCAATGAAACGCATCTAAAGCATACTCGAAAGTTCAAATTGAGGTCACGTGAGGTCACGGCCAGGTCAAAGGTCAAAATCAAGGTATTTGAGTGTATGGGCCATACTTTCTATCCAAAGCCTTCGATTGCGACAATGATCGTCCAAAGTGCTATCAAGGGTATAATACACATCCCGCATGAGCTAAAGTGATATTGTCTTAACACGCGCACGGCCGGGGAGGTTGATCCCCCCCCCCCCGGTTTTTCCTGAATAGCGGAAAAACGACGCCGCCAAATTTGGCACAGCTGTTTGGGCATCAATTAACCACATAGTCTGAATTTGTTTACCTCGGGTCATCTCAGGTCATCTCACCAGGCCAGGTCACGTGACCCCACCTCCAAAAAGTGTGCTGACATACCACAGCCACAATTGTTAGCCGATCGGTTTCAAACTTACTGGATTCCATAAGGCCATAGATACCTACAATTCTTATATCTCGGATTTTGTTTTATCGTTGACCTTAGGTCGGGTCAATTTCGTGACCTCCACATTATAAGTAAATGGGGAAATATTCAAATGCTTCCTATTCCGAGGATACGCATGATAGCAGCCCAATTCCTTCATGTTATCATAGGCCATGCATGATGACCCAGGTGCAATGTGTGTTCAGTGACCCCTACAGGGTCAGCCGAGGTCATCCGAGGTCACCAACACTTTTTTGTCTAAACTCTCGACAGAATATAGATAGAGAAGTGAAACTGGCACTAATGTGTTTATCTCATCGAGACACGTCTCTCAATATGAAACTTCACCTATTTGGGTCACCACTTGACCTTGACCTGAGGTCAAATGTATATGTTGACCTAACCTGGTCAACATGAATATGATTCGAAGCGCCTTGATGAGACAAACACGGTGGCGTACAAATTATTTCCCTATCTTTATTAGGTAAAATGTTATTTGCGAAACATAGTTTTGCCAAAAATAGCCTTTTTGACATTTGATGACCTCTGGAGCCTAAACAATTGACCTGAGATAAAAATTTGAGGACACCTTGGCGATTGCATTTTTCAAGAGCTTTCCATTGTTTTTTTTTTCTCGTTTGTTCCTAGCTATCATAGTTTCTGAGATACTGGGGGTTTCTGGAGCAAAGTTCTAAAACTAGAAAATCTGACCTTTGATGACCTCTGGTGACCTCAGTATTGACCTGAAATAAAACAAAAGACCGATGTACTCTCGATAGAGCTTGTCTCGAGCTATCTAATGCCGTTTTCCGCTTGTCGCTACGTTGCGTGGTTTTCGAGATCTTAGGGGGGGGGGGCTGAAATCAACCCCCACCCCCCGGCCGTTCGTGTTTGGCGCAGACCCCCGGCCGTGCGCGTGTTAAGATTGATCTAAAATCAAGGTCAGAGTCAGGTCACAGAAGGTCACTATGCGCAAAATATCTACGAAAGTCATGCGACATATGTTTTATGGGTTATTTCACACGTATAATTCGATAATCATTTTACCACCTGACTTCATTTAACCCTATTTGTAACAGGCTCCTGGCTACCCCTATTTGTAACAGGGGGGGGGGGGGGGCGGCGGCGGATTCCGCCCCCCCCCCCCGGAGATCTCGAGATCTACCCGTCCGATTTTCAAAAATGAAACGGTGTTTGCTTCCCCTCAACACGATCTACATTTCTAAATAACACAATCTAAATTTTGGATAGGGGGGCAACAGGGGGGCAAAAACTACAAATTTTAGTGGTATTTTTGATCCAACATAGCTTTCATGTTTGTCGACCGATTTTAACACAACTAATAGGAATCGATAGAGATTGAATTGGAAATTGATATATGATGGTGACGTTTGAAAATTCAAAAATCATAGGCGTGTGCAGGTCACTCAATATGGGGGTGAAGTAAAGGCGAAATAAAACCATTTTTTTCTGTTGTGTTTTTGATAAATGAAATGGTATGTGATTGTGACATTAGAAAACTGTTATAAATAATATTGTTTTGCCATAGGCGGTACCAGGTTAGTGAAAAAGGGAGGTCAAATTGGGAAAAAATATTAACCGCAGACAAGCTGCTACCCAGCACTATACATATGTTACTGGTGGTAGATAGTTCCTTTTTGCATGTTGTACTTCATCATAGGCGTATCCAGGATCCACACTGGGGCGGCACAAGACCTTTTGATAAGCATATTATCTGCTATTATGATACTAACTAGTCAACAGTGTCTATTTCACTACAACTTCAATTAATATTGCTTACCCCCCTTTTTACCCTACCTGGACTCGCCTATTATCTTATAATCGTTCGTAGAGTAGCCCGTGGTGCGTGTTTCATCCGAAAACTGCAGTATGTTATGTCATTGTACGCCCATGCCTCTTAGTTTCCTTGCAATAATATGACCCCCTTTCTTCCATTCCTGAGCGCGCCTCTGCCAAAAATGACTGTATTCCCTTTTCTAGCCTCATATGTGCATATATCATTATAAGCTAAACGTCTATTGCGCCGTTATCGCTGGCATATCGTCATCACCATGCCAGTCACCCCCCTTTTCATGTGCCTGAACACGCCCCTGAAACTCTATATGTAATAAATTATGCAAATAATGGAAGCAGAAGCTATCTTTTACATCTTGATAGCTATAAATGTCCCTTACATCGCTCTATTGGCGTCCCGCCAAGCATTGAATACTTCCTGGACCCCCCCCCCCTTCAAGCCCCTGAAACCGCCTCTGCCATGCAAATTTTATGATATTTCATTAACATCAACTAATTTGCACTTGTTGCAATCACTGTAAACCGATGTAACGCTTTCATACTTGAGGCAGTTAGGAAGAAACCCTTGAAGGTCGCATTTCCGTATTATCGCCAAATGTCGCCTCCGAACCCACCCAAAACTGTGCCCTGGAACCGCCTCTGTTCAGGTTAAGAACTCAAAATTTTGACTCCAAATGCGGTATTCAATTCTATGAAAAGTTCCAAAATATCATGGGCCTGCTCCCAGCCGTTCTGGAGATATCTGCGAAAACATGAGGGGGGGACGGAATCCGCCCCCCCCCCCCTGTTACAAATAGGGTTAAAGGGATATTGCCACCTCCGGAGGATTTCTAAAAGGCAACTTAAATGAATTGTGGGGATCAAGAATCGTATATGCTCAAGCTCAAACTTGCTCCTGCAGCACCTAAAGCAGGGTATCGGCATTTGTACTATTATTTCTGACTCCAAAACGTTGGTCCCAGCTGTGCTCAGTACTAGATTTATGATGGCCGCTCTCATCCAGTTTGGCTGTGAAATTGGCGCCCGCCCAAAGCCGAAGGGTCCGAATTCGCCGAGACTTGACCTTGAAAAGTATATGTGTTATAAGGTATTGTTATAAGGTATATTATAATGTATTGGTCACAAATCTCCTACGGCCCCAAAATCGCGCCATAGCCATTCTTGCTATTTTATTCATGTTTTATTATGAAAGAAGCTAGGGTTGTTGAAAATATAATTAACTGTATACGCATTTTAATTGTAAAGTGCACTGACGGAATGGTGATGTTGAGTTTGCAATATTCAAAAGCAAATCATAGTCTGCAAAGAAGTGATTCTAAATAGTGATGAGGCGACTCCAATTTTACGAATGTGTGCCAATCATGAGTGGTGCATTTTGTTTTGTTTTATCTAATGGGGGGGGGGGGGGGGAATTTCGGTTACCAAATTTTGCAGGTGCAATCGGACACGCTTAATCTACCAATACACACAAACAAAACTCCATATTGGCCTGCGAGGTGGCAATATCCCTTTAAAGGGACTGTCCCACATTTTTGAAAGTTGTCGAATCACACTTAATTGTATGTCTATTGTCTACATGTCAGACGAGGTCAGCTGAACATGTTCGTGAACTTTTTTTCTTCCGAAAAACAAATGTTTATCTTGGAAGATATTCAACTTTTAGTTTTAAGCGGAAAGTTGGGATGGTGACGTCATATGATAAACAAAACATGGAAATCCTTTGTGCTGCCAAATGTATGGCACAATTTTTTTTGTCGATATCTATTGCGCAGAAAAAGCGAACCACCCGGTGTCTAGATTGACTTAGATTGCGAACCACCCGGGGATCGAGAAATGAAAGACGAAAATATTCCAAGGCTGACCTTAAAACAAGTCGACTATCATTCCCAGTTGGGTTAAAGGGAAATAATGACCTTTTTTCCACAAAAATGGAGTTAGCACTTGAAATCGCCAGACGAGACCAAAATATATTGTAAGTTCATCACATTTTGCATGAAAACTTTCATACCGAAAGATATTTCAAGTTAAAGTTGATAAGCGTTCCACACTTTTAACGACCGGTACTTGCAAGTACTTTTGGTCCTCATCAAACTGCGGGCTTTTCCCGTATTGTTTTTTCTACGCAATGGAGTGGAAAATATATTGTGCGTTCTACTCGTTGTGATTATATGCCCGGTGATCTTCTAAAACTAACAGCGATTGGAAAAAGTGGCAATAAAATCGGAAGCTCATCGATGCACATCAACGGCGGCATAGTAGTGGTTGCGACCCTCAATTTTTGAAAATCGATTCATTTGTTTTCAACATTAGGAGTATTGTATAATATGGTCTGTGGCTGTATATAACACTATGCTTTATATTATCATGAAAAATAATAATTTTTCCCCAAAAAACTAACAAACAATAACACAAAACTGGCAATTAAATCGGAAGCTCATCGATGCACATCGACGGCGACCTATTTAGCGTCGGCGATTTGTTTACAAAGTCATTGTCATGCTTCTCGGCGCACTTAACCATTGTGGCGAGTTGTAGCGAGTAACGCTTTCGTTCTCCATGGCAACCAGGCGTGAGCCAATGAAAAGCCAGAACGTATTCCCTTCCTGGCTTTTGATTGGCTAACGCCTGGTTGCCATGGAGAACGAAAGCGCTACTAGCGCTACTAGCGTGTGTCCGAGCAGCGCTCAGTTTGATCGGAAACGTCACAGAGCCTCCAAAAATGCCGCGCACTCGATGTAAACAATGGTAGGGAAGGACGAATTTGTCAATGACCTTCATGAAGTACACAAGGTACTTGTTTTGCATTTTTTCCAAACTTACAACTTTGAATCTGGGAATAATTTTATTTAATTCTTAAATTTAAATAAAATAATTTTAAAACCATAACGGTAGCCTAAGAAATTGTTTCTAACAAAATCAAAAGGTCATTATTTCCCTTTAAGAGAGACGACGCTGTCGGTTTAGAGGCCCTATTCAAATACACATGGGCATTATTTTTTACAGTTTACAGATTCAAAGTCAAACTTGAATATATTTTTGGTTAGATCATTGTGGTTGTTTTAACTGCTAGCATGCTTAATTTCAATGCCAAGCCATCAAAATGGCTATCTCAACTCAAATATAATGTTAAGGTGGGATAGTCCCTTTAAAAGCTGGTCCGGACGAGCTTTGTCTGTGCTGAACACTGCGAAACTGCGGAATGTCGCAGTGATATTGCGCGCCGAATGGACCAGTGTGCGGCTGCCTTTAGTATCAAGCTCAGGTCAAGGTCAGGTCACATAAGGTCAAAGTTCGAAATTGATCAATCTAAATAAAAAGGGCATGTTTCTGAACCAGTTTTGCCTCAGAAATGCAGTGGTGACGTTTATTTGTTTGTAGCTGGTCATTAAAAACAAAAACAAAACAATTGACAAAATACGTCATTAGACAGACAAAATACGTCAGACAAAATACGTCAAAATACGTCAGTTGAGTTACTTATACTTGGAAGCCATAAGTCAGCCAAAAATGGTGATATTGTTTTGCAATTTGGTTTTTGAATTGCTCATATGTGGTTCTCCAATATACATGCCGTTTTTTTAAATATCTTTGAAAATTTTGATTTTGTGGACATCCCCCTCCCCCTGTAAAATTTATGTAGGATAAGGTACCCCAAGTTGAACGTGCTGTTGGTTACCGAGCGAGCGCGAAGCGTCCTGAGGTTTCTCGTCAACTTACTAGACAAATTTACATTTGACCCGGACCGAACCGGCCGTACAGCCGCTTTTCGGAAGCTAATACAGTTTTGCAGCCACTACTCCGATTGAGATCGGGTTTTTACCATTGGAAAGGACCATCAAATACATTTTGTTTTTGGTATGGTGCGTTCTGATAGGGGTGGTACCACAGCGCGTGGCACACGCAAACGTGGAAATGAACCGAAATAATTATTTATCCAAAATGGCTTTATTGATCTAAGCATTAATTTATACGATGAAGCATGCAGCGCTCAGGACGTACTCCCTTTTGGCGGATTCGAGAAAAGAGATAATTAACAATGCAATACGACTTAATTTTTATGTTGACATACATGGAGGCCTGGCAATTTTTATGGAGGACTAAAAGGACTATGTGTTACTACCACGTGTGCTCCCGTACAGTTTCATATTTCAAACCTGTTTTAGCTTTACCAGAGCGCGACCGCTGGGTCATCGCCCCAAAAAGGTGTTTAACTGGTTTTATTGGTTTTATTGTCACGTTCTATTGTATCTATTGGTTTTTGAGCTATTGCGAAAGTTCATCAGAGAGGCGTTTCTGCCCCCCCCCCCCCCCGTCAATGGCGGGTTAAAACTCTGGAGCCGTATCTGCGGCTTTTGTATTTTTGTCTGTGCGTGTTGTGTGCGTGTGTGGCGGGGGAGGGAGCGGCTCAGTGCGTGGCCGGAACGTAGTGCCCCTCCCAGGACAGTACTGTGCCGCACACAACAGCAGGCCCCTCCCAGGACAGTACTGTGCCGCACACAACAGCAGACCCCTCCCAGGACAGTACTGTGCCGCACACAACAGCAGACCCCTCCCAGGACAGTACTGTGCCGCACACAACAGCAGACCCCTCCCAGGGCAATACTGTGCCGCACACAACAGCAGGCCCCTCCCAGGGCAGTACTGTGCCGCACACAACAGCAGGCCCCTCCCAGGACAGTACTGTGCCGCACACAACAGCAGACCCCTCCCAGGACAGTACTGTGCCGCACACAACAGCAGACCCCTCCCAGGGCAGTACTATGCCGCACACAACAGCAGGCCCCTCCCAGGGCAGTACCGTGCCGCACACAACAGCAGACCCCTCCCAGGGCAGCACTGTGCCGCACACAACAGCAGGCCCCTCCCAGGACAGTACTGTGCCGCACACAACAGCAGGCCCCTCCCAGGGTAGTACTGTGCCGCACACAACAGCAGGCCCCTCCCAGGGCAGTACTGTGCCGCACACAACAGCAGGCCCTTCCCAGGGCAGCACTGTGCCGCACACAACAGCAGGCCCCTCCCAGGACAGTACTGTGCCGCACACAACAGCAGACCCCTCCCAGGGCAGTACTATGCCGCACACAACAGCAGGCCCCTCCCAGGGCAGTACTGTGCCGCACACAACAGCAGACCCCTCCCAGGGCAGCACTGTGCCGCACACAACAGCAGGCCCCTCCCAGGACAGTACTGTGCCGCACACAACAGCAGGCCCCTCCCAGGGTAGTACTGTGCCGCACACAACAGCAGGCCCCTCCCAGGACAGTACTGTGCCGCACACAACAGCAGGCCCCTCCCAGGGCAGTACTGTGCCGCACACAACAGCAGACCCCTCCCAGGGCGGTACTGTGCCGCACACAACACCAGGCCCCTCCCAGGACAGTACTGTGCCGCACACAACAGCAGGCCCCTCCCAGGACAGTACTGTGCCGTACACAACACCAGGCCCCTCCCAGGACAGTACTGTGCCGCACACAACAGCAGGCCCCTCCCAGGGCAGTACTGTGCCGCACACAACAGCAGGCCCTTCCCAGGGCAGTACTGTGCCGCACACAACAGCAGGCCCCTCCCAGGACAGTACTGTGCCGCACACAACAGCAGACCCCTCCCAGGGCGGTACTGTGCCGCACACAACACCAGGCCCCTCCCAGGACAGTACTGTGCCGCACACAACAGCAGGCCCTTCCCAGGGCAGTACTGTGCCGCACACAACAGCAGGCCCCTCCCAGGACAGTACTGTGCCGCACACAACAGCAGACCCCTCCCAGGGCGGTACTGTGCCGCACACAACACCAGGCCCCTCCCAGGGCAGTACTGTGCCGCACACAACAGCAGACCCCTCCCAGGACAGTACTGTGCCGCACACAACACCAGGCCCCTCCCAGGACAGTACTGTGCCGCACACAACAGCAGGCCCCTCCCAGGGCAGTACTGTGCCGCACACAACAGCAGACCCCTCCCAGGGCGGTACTGTGCCGCACACAACAGCAGGCCCCTCCCAGGGCAGTACTGTGCCGCACACAACAGCAGGCCCCTCCCAGGGCAGTACTGTGCCGCACACAACACCAGGCCCCTCCAGGGCAGTACTGTGCCGCACACAACACCAGGCCCCTCCCAGGGCAGTACTGTGCCGCACACAACAGCAGGCCCCTCCCAGGGCAGTACTGTGCCGCACACAACAGCAGGCCCCTCCCAGGGCAGTACTGTGCCGCACACAACAGCAGGCCCCTCCCAGGGCAGTACTGTGCCGCACACAACAGCAGGCCCCTCCCAGGACAGTACTGTGCCGCACACAACAGCAGGCCCCTCCCAGGGCAGTACTGTGCCGCACACAACACCAGGCCCCTCCCAGGGCAGTACTGTGCCGCACACAACAGCAGGCCCCTCCCAGGGCAGTACTGTGCCGCACACAACAGCAGGCCCCTCCCAGGGCAGTACTGTGCCGCACACAACAGCAGGCCCCTCCCAGGGCAGTACTGTGCCGCACACAACAGCAGGCCCCTCCCAGGGCAGTACTGTGCCGCACACAACAGCAGGCCCCTCCCAGGACAGTACTGTGCCGCACACAACAGCAGGCCCCTCCCAGGGCAGTACTGTGCCGCACACAACAGCAGGCCCCTCCCAGGGCAGTACTGTGCCGCACACAACAGCAGGCCCCTCCCAGGGCAGTACTGTGCCGCACACAACAGCAGGCCCCTCCCAGGGTAGTACTGTGCCGCACACAACAGCAGGCCCCTCCCAGGACAGTACTGGGCCGCACACAACAGCAGGCCCCTCTCAGGACGGTACTGTGCCGCACACAACAGCAGGCCCCTCCCAGGACGGTACTGTGCCGCACGCAACAGCAGGCCCCTCCCAGGGCAGTACTGTGCCGCACACAACAGCAGGCCCCTCCCAGGGCAGTACTGTGCCGCACACAACAGCAGGCCCCTCCCAGGACAGTACTGTGCCGCACACAACAGCAGGCCCCTCCCAGGACGGTACTGTGCCGCACACAACAGCAGGCCCCTCTCAGGACGGTACTGTGCCGTACACAACAGCAGGCCCCTCCCAGGACGGTACTGTGCCGCACACAACAGCAGGCCCCTCCCAGAACGGTACTGTGCCGCACACAACAGCAGGCGGTGGAGATTTGTGGTGCTGGCGTGCGCCCGCGGCCGTCCCGGCAGTTCGTCCTGGGCCGGGCTGTGTTGAGATAGAGAGGGATGAGACAGTCCGCCGGCCTGGTGGGAGGAGAGCTGAGACACCCGCGGCGGGTCGGGTCGGGTCGGGTCAGGTCAGGTCAGGTCAGGTCAGGTCAGGTCAGGTCAGGTCAGGTCAGGTCGGGTCGGGTCGGGTCGGGTCAGGTCGGGTGGGGTGGGGCGTACGGCCGTCACCGCCAGTCGACAACAGACGGCGGGTGGGACGAGGCTGCGTTCGGCCGCGGCGGTGGGAGGAGAGACGAGACACCCGCGTCGGGTCGGGTGGGGTGGGGTGGGGCCGGGTCGGGTGGGCCGTCACCGCCAGTCGTCAACAGACGGCGGGTGGGACGAGGCTGCGTTCGGCCGCGGCGGTGTTCTATCTCAGATCGCCGTCTTTTTTGCGTGGCGGCGCGCTGAGTCGGCTATTTTCCGCTGCTGTGGCGGCCCCGGTATTGTGCGCGGTCACGGACGGGCAGCCTCCCTGCTCGGTGGAAGCTCCGCACGCCTGCCACAAGTTCGCAGGCCGCCCGGGATCTCTTCGGCTGCAAATTGTCGATTTATGGGGCTGGAGTCGGCTGACGCAAAAGCCGTTGATTTTGAGAGAGGTAGGGAGGGGACAGAAGGACTCGGTCGCTCTGTGCTATGTAGCGGCGTGTCCGGGTGGGGCTAGTGTGTGATAAATTTTGGGCCAGTTTTGGGTCAGTACGTAATGACGTCAGAGTGCGTGATGAAGTGGGCTAGTTTGGAGAAGCAGCTGGTGCCCCGCCCGCGAGGAGGCTGCGATCTGAGAGATTTACGACTACAGTGCCGGCCGGTGGTCTGAAATGGAAATACATGATTATTGATTATGCCTCCGCGGTATCTTTCCGCGTCGGTCGCTCCTTTGTCTTAGCTCCGGCCGCAGTTGGTGTCGACAGCTGCACTGGAGTATCGGAAACGGTGCTAAACAGCTCGCTCCGTCACGTGCCAGTGGTGCGTCAGCTACGGAGGACAGACATCCGGTGCGCAATACGTGCTCTCCCCGCCTCAAGACAGATTTCACGGGGATTTGGGTTCGCTACTGTAACTTTGACTAGTAGAAAAGCTGACCTGCTTTCCTAGTCAGTCGTTTGTTAACGTAGCAATTACAAATCAGCTTGTAATAGTAGCGTGTATCAAGTGCATTAAGGAATCCTACCACCTTCGTTTTATTAGTATATTTTGCTAACCAATCCATTGTACATGCATTGTGAATCTGACAAAGGGGAAAGGGGACCGGGTAAGACTTCGAGACTTCCTCGAATGCGATTATTTTTTTCATGGTTTCTTTGTGAGTGCTAAGAGTACTCCAGAGCTACTCCAAAGCTTATTCCTAAAATATTGTATGCATTTCATTACGAAACAATTACGAAGCGGGTCCATGGGTAGGGCATGACGGCTCTGTGTGTGTCTGTTTTGGCAGGGTGCGGGTCCATGGGTAGGGTAGGCTCTGTGTGTGTCTGTCTTGGCAGGGTGCGGGTCCATGGGTAGGGTAGGCTCTGTGTGTGTCTGTCTTGGCATGGTGCGGGTCCATGGGTAGGGTAGGCTCTGTGTGTGTCTGTCTTGGCAGGGTGCGGGTCCTGGGTAGGGCATGACGGCTCTGTGTGTGTCTGTCTTGGCAGGGTGCGGGTCCATGGGTAGGGTAGGCTCTGTGTGTGTCTGTCTTGGCAGGGTGCGGGTCATGGTAGGGTAGGCTCTGTGTGTGTCTGTCCTTGGCAGGGTGCGGGTCCATGGGTAGGGTAGGCTCTGTGTGTGTCTGTCTTGGCAGGGTGCGGGTCCATGGGTAGGGTATGATGGCTCTGTGTGTGTCTGTGTCGGCAGGGTGCGGGTCCATGGGTAGGGTATGACGGCTCTGTGTGTGTGTCTGTCTAGGCAGGGTGCGGGTCCATGGGTAGGGTATGACGGCTCTGTGTGTCTGTCTCGGCAGGGTGCGGGTCCATGGGTAGGGTAGGCTCTGTGTGTGTCTGTCTTGGCAGGGTGCGGGTCCATGGGTAGGGTAGGCTCTGTGTGTGTCTGTCTCGGCAGGGTATGATGCTGGTCTGTGTGGAGCTGTCTGTCTGAGGTGTGTATTTGAGGTGTCTGTGTGTCTGTCTCGACAGGGTATGACTCTGGACTGTGTGTCTGTCTCGGCAGGGTATGACTCTGGACTGTGTGTCTGTCTCGGCAGGGTATGACTCTGGACTGTGTGTCTGTCTCGACAGGGTATGACTCTGGATGTGTGTCTGTCTCGGCAGGGTATGACTGGACTGGGTGTCTGTCTCGGCAGGGTATGACTGGACTGTGTGTCTGTCTCGGCAGGGTATGGCTCTTGACTGTGTGTCTGTCTCGGCAGGGTATGACTCTGGACTGTGTGTCTGTCTCGGCAGGGTATGACTGGACTGGGTGTCTGTCTCGGCAGGGTATGACTCTGGACTGTGTGTCTGTCTCGGCAGGGTATGACTCTGGACTGTGTCTGTCTCGGCAGGGGTATGACTCTGGACTGTGTCTCTGTCTCGGCAGGGTATGACTCTGGACTGTGTCTCTGTCTCGGCAGGGTATGACTCTGGACTGTGTCTCTGTCTCGGCAGGGTATGACTCTGGACTGTGTGGAGATGGCTCTCTCCCCGGTCGTTCGAGCCTGGCCAGGCGTACGTGGCGCTCTCTCGAGCCAGGAATTTGCGCTCGCTGCGCGTGCTGGACTTCACGGCCGCCTGTGTCCGCGCCCACCCGGCCGTCCTGAGGTTCTACGCAGGCCTCCAGTGCGGCTGACACCGTTTAGGGGTCGTCTCTGGGCTGAGGTTCTACGCCGGACTGCAGTGCGGCTGACCACTTGTTGGGCTGTGTTTCTACGCCGGCCTGCAGTGCGGCTGACACCGTTTAGGGGTCGTCTCTGGGCTGAGGTTCTACGCAGGCCTCCGGTGTGGCTGACGTGTGGGGCTCGGTATCGGTTTGTTACTGAGCCTCCCAGTGGTCAGCAGCGCAGTCGCCGCCCCCCAGAGACGGTTTGGTTTGATCGCAGATCATGAACCGGCCGATCATGTTAGACATGTTAGGCCGACCAGCTTAGGGTTGTCTATACACCTATACTTCAAATAGCGTCTCTGGCTTCTACCGAAGATCTCCATGTGATGAGTGATCTCCTTAGTAGTCTGATTAGTGTCATGACTTGATATCACCTTCACTTGCCAATCATTTCTCGGGGCCGAGAGTGCGCACAGGTTTGCTATTGCCACCGGCCACGTTTCCGTGTGACATTGGCTGGCCAGTAAACTCGGTATTCTGGCTTCCCCGGCGCTCAATGCAAATGTTGCTCATGTCTGGTGTATTGTTGCTGATTGTTTTGTGCCGAATATATCCGATCAACTGAGAACCGGCTAAATTCAGTAATTGTCAGTCACTGTGTGTCTCATGTTACTTAGTCGAATGTTTCCACCTTTTTATATTTATTTTGAAGACTAGCTGGCCGTTTCTTGAGTGTTACCTCTCCTCTTTTACAAGAGCCTCAGTGCAGCAGTTTTATTTTCGGATATGAGTCGGTAGTTTCTCGACTCAGCAGTGTAATAGTGTTGATCTCTCCGTAACTACCCACCCGCACCTCTGTGAATCGTGGCCTGTTTTCGCGGTACCGGGCCTGAGATCGGACAGGGGGTCCCTTAATGCTCCTGATGGGCGACCCGGTCGGCCGCTGGCCGTGACAGGGCTGAGGGATCTCAGCCCGGCGCGCCGTGCCGTGCCGTGCCGTGCCGTGCCGTGCCGTGCCGTGCCGTGCCGTGCCGTGCCGCGCAGATCGCCGGAGACTAGCCGAAACTGTTGCGGCCGTCAGGTGTTCCGGTGGAGTGTGCCGGCCGTCAGGTGTTCCGGTGGAGTATGCCGCCGTCAGGTGTTCCGGTGGAGTGTGCCGGCCGTCAGGTGTTCCGGTGGAGTATGCCGCCGGCAGGTGTTCCGGTGGAGTATGCCGGCCGTCAGGTGTTCCGGTGGAGTATGCCGCCGTCAGGTGTTCCGGTGGAGTGTGCCGGCCGCCAGGTGTTCCGGTGGAGTGTGCCGGCCGTCAGGTGTTCCGGTGGAGTATGCCGCCGGCAGGTGTTCCGGTGGAGTATGCCGGCCGTCAGGTGTTCCGGTGGAGTATGCCGGCCGTCAGGTGTTCCGGTGGAGTATGCCGCCGTCAGGTGTTCCGGTGGAGTATGCCGCCGTCAGGTGTTCCGGTGGAGTATGCCGGCCGGCAGCTGGTGCCGGGTATATTTGGAGCGGTCTCTGTCAGCCGTGTTTACCTGGAATCAGTCAGTGACGTCAGTGGCGACTGTGTGCTGCCAAGCTGTATTCGATGATGCTCAATAATTTCGTAATAAACATGGACACTGAAGCGAAGATCTGCTTTGTTTTGGAGGCGTGATGTGATTGTGTTGTGATCAAAGAGATGCCCTTGATTAGTTACCCCAACGAAATAGAAGGCCGACGCGAGGTGCAACACACAATCTTGCATTTGCAATGTGATTATTTTGCCTACTTTCTGCTCGTGCATTTTGAGAATAACTCTAATTTCCCTTGCACAGTATTCTTGTATGCTGTCTATTCTGTCGTATGCTTCGTCTGATTGGTGGCATATTTATGACGGCGATATTGCTCGCTCTTGTCATTTGATTGTTGCGTTATCGCTTGCTTTCGTCATTATCGAACTAACTTGTATTTGATGTTTTCACTTGTTACGAGCTAGCGCGAAGCGCTCGCTCGTCCTTCCGTGGTATATGGGAAACATCTGAATTTGAGCATCCCGGCCCGGCCCGTCCCAGCCCGGCCCGTGGCGACGCTTTTGAGAAGCGTATATATCTGGAACCGTAAGTCCGATTGACAAGCGGACTTCTTTGCTGAGTAGCCCCATCCAACCTACCCCTGTTTGTGATCAGTGCCGACTCACATGGGGTGACTACTACTGCGCGTGTTGCGTGCCGCGTGAGGGGTGTTGATAAGTGTTTTCTCACAAAAAAAAAACTCTGCAACGGCTGAGCCGATTGTGTGCAAATTTGGTGTGTGATTAGGGACCCCTCAGCCACCACTTTCCCACAAGTCAGGGGTGGGGTGTCTGCACGTGCGCACGTGCACACCCCTATTCTATATCTCAGGAACGGCTGAGTCGATTGTGTTCGAATTTGGTATGTGGTTAGGGACCTCTCAGCCACCGCCTTCCCACAAGTCGGGGACAGGGTGCCTCTGCACGTGCGCACGTGCGCACAAACTACTTTCCGATGGAGTTGAAATTTACCATACATTTCCTTCGTGCTCGCTCGTTCATCGCCAACTACGGCGCCTTACTGGTATTTACACGATGTTCCTTGTATAGTGCTAGTATTCAAGATTGCCGCAATGCTCGATAAATTCAACAACACTAAATTTATCGTCACGACCTCCTAATAGCATGCTGATATAGTATACACTGAATCACTGCCGGCTCTTAAACAGCCACGGTCCTGCCATAATGCCGGTACTGCTGCTGGCGCGGCTGACAACACCTGTCAGCGACAGAGTGCTCCGTCACCCGGGGCAGGCCAATCCCACGCGTCCCTTCCCGCGGACGGCCCGTTCGCTGATGGATGGTGGTGTGACCAGTAAACTAGTAACAGAGCGGTAACTGGCCCGGCTGGATAGCCCGGTGCGTCGATGGGGGATCGAGTGTCTGTGGTGTATCGCCAGTTGCAAGTGTAAGCAGTGAGGGGCTGCACGCTGCTGTCCGATTTGGGATCTTCCGAGTTTGCGTTGAAAACTTGGTATACTGGACTTGAAAATTGGTCTCGCTTTGAAAGTATGGTGAATTATATCCTAGTTCCTACACTTCATGATCATTGATATTGCCGCCCCGTGGTCGAGGGAATAAGATGAAGGGCTTGTCGACCATTTGCACCGGTTTCGGGGCCGGAATTGATATGCAGTGACCCGACCAACACGGGAGCGGTCGGCAGTCGGCCAAAAGAGGGGCAGCCGGGGCACGGGGCGGCCGCATCGCACCATTTCTGCTGCGTTATTTATGTTTGACAAGCGCAGTCAATCACATTATACGCTTGCTACTGGACACCAAATATAAATACAATTTGACATTCCAGACTGACGT
>JAXIVJ010006340.1:0-67522 GCA_036785665.1 Chirona hameri | reverse complement strand
GTTAGCAGTGGAAGGAAATGGTTTCAGCGTTCCCATTTTTAGCAGGAACCTGCTAAGAATAGCAGTTGCTAAAAATGGGAAAGGATGACCAAACCTTCCCCAACTACAGTGGACACATCACAACACCAGACTTTTCATGTTATCAGGTTGTAGATGAAAGATGCACTAAAGCACAGATAGTTTACCAATGCCTTAGTTTGTCAGTAATAGTATTGTCTACACCTTGAAAGCATAAAAAGTATGATGTTTGGATGTGACCAAAGATTGGATCTTTACCATATCTTCAAAATAAGTGGCACTTCAACTCACCTCCCCCACCTGAACCTCAAAACCTGGAGAAACTCAGAAAACAGAACACTGATGGTGTTGTATGTGTGAATTAAATATCCTCTCAAGAAAAAGCAATGCAGTAAGCCATATAAAAATGATCCAGTCGGCGTAAACCAAAACCGCGCGACCTTATAGTATTATATTTACCGTGATTGTGGCAGTCAATTCATTTGTAGCAAGTGCGAACACGTTGCAAATATAAAAGGTTTGATGTACAAACTCTTACGAACATTTAAACGTCCTTTGAAATTAAATATTTGTTGTATTTTGAATGTACATAGTGAAATGCATTGAGGAAAACAAAATAGCAGTAGTGTCTCAATAACGTGGTAAAATTACAGAAAGTCGAATTTAGTGTTGTCTTCGATGCGCCATTGATGCATACATTCATTCAAAAACATTGCATATGGAAGTCTTCTGACATGAAGTTTTCTCCCTACGTTTTCCTTCAATGTCCACAAATATTACCAGCGAAATCCGCCGAAACCGCCCAGCATCTTCGTCTGCTTGTCTCATCACTTCTCAGACTTGGTCAGCGACTGGAAGGCTGTGGGTCCGTGTTGGTCAGAGTGGGCAAATTTTGTTCGAGTCGGAGCCGGCTTTGCTGAAATTCGTTTGGCTATGGGCTATGACAGACTTGTAACAACTCAAATTTGTTTGAGTCGACTGAAGTCTGACTCAACAGCTGAAGAACTGACTCGACTCTCGACTCAAGTGTTGTTTAACAAACAAAAAACATCGTCTCGACTATTGACTCAATTGCTGTTTCAAACAAATTGAGTCGACTAGACTCTTGACTCAAGTGCTGTTTCAAACAAATTGAGTCGAATCGACTCTTGACTCAAGTGCTGTTTTTTAATTGAATCGACTCGACTCATGACTCATCCCAAAATGTCCGACTCATGAGTCGATGCATGACTCAATTCTGAGTCGGTTACAAGTCTGAGCTATGTAATCCTGATTCAGGTCCGTGTGCGTGGAGTAGGAGCCGCAGCCGGAGCCAAGTTGGCCCGTAACCCCCTCCTCGTGGCGATGCCTATATGCACGTTATAGCCGCGCTTACTAGCATAAAGGCAGACCACACTCCCGTGTCGGTGCACGAACGAATGAACCATTTGCTGAGTAAAAAATTGATTGACAATGAAATCTGCACCAAATTCGCTAGCACCGTCAGGTCGACTGTAACCCTATGCAGTGTCATACAACACCCGTCCCGTCACCAGCTGAGCAGTGAGCGGCTGCGGTGGTCTGTCGCTGCTGGACGCCAGCCGGCTGCTGGAGCAGCTACGCTCTCCCGACACGCGCCGCACCAGACGCGGCGCGCGCCGTCTCGCCGCGCCGCACGCCGACACCACGCTGGCCCGGCTGGGCGACGACTGCTGTGTGGCGGCGCTGCTGTACATGGTGGACGAGCAGCTCGACTCGTTCAGGGGCTCGATGTCTGACAGCGAGGACGAGCTGTCGGTGGACGAGACGGTGACGGTGTTGAGCGAGATGGAGATGGTTAGTCCAGTGTATAGTGCCCTGGTTAGTGGTTAGTCCTGTCGCATACGACACGCGTTAAAGAAACAAATCTGAAGTTGGCTTCAAAATGTTGACTATTGCGAGATATGTTGTGAATGCGCTCGCGTAGCCGCAGGACTATGGAGCTTTTCCGCTTTGCCTGATGTAAAACAGTTTTGTTTGTGTGTTTGTTTGGCAGCCTTTTATCATAACACTGTCAGCCGTGTCAGGGCTTTGTCGCAAGGCCTTACGGGGAAAACTGAGACACCGACTTTCCCAGCAGGCTCGAGTTCAGGCATACCAGACACCGACGTACTAGTACAATGGCAATGTGACCCACCCCCGTCCTACATAAACTTCACACCGGTCGATCTACAGATAGCTAAAAGCCTAAAACCTCCCGACCACTTAGTGTGACCCCCTGTGCGTGGCCCGGGCCATTCGATGTTGCCATTAATGTTCCGTCATGTCCGCTGTGTAGGCCGTGAGCCGGCCGTCGCTGACGGATGGAAATCCACCTCGCAAAACATCACCACTCGAGTAAATAACCACTGCTGAGAAATAGATAATACGCTCACAAGTAGCATGTATTGTTCTTCACTTCGTACCGACACTATTGTATTACTCTAAGGAGCACAATATATCATAAGGGGCAGAGTATAAATAATGTGTGTTCACAACAAGTGAGTCTGCTAATTTCTTATTTGACTTACAATAAAAATTAAAAACATTCACCAAGTTTAAATGGTATACATTCTGCAAAAGAAGATGGACATTGGGTAACTCTTAAAACGAGCTTGAAAAGAATACTATCTTGTTCAACGCTCAACATTACGGTAAAAATAGGTTCCTTCGATGCCTTTGGTAGAGCTCTGACTGCATAACCACCGATAAAAGCTACGAGATACCACGAACTTTTCTATAATCTATCTGACACCTGTTTCCCATTTCCTCCAGTATTCAACAACCCCACGCAAAAATCTCTAGCCACGAAACATCAGACGGAGTGTTGCCACTCCGTCTGACGGAGGCCGGATGGTCAAGTTATAGTTGGCGTTGTGTTCGACAGGTGGCAGCATGGTGGTCACATATCTCCGTTTGTGCTGGCCGGGTTCTCCCATTCCCAGGTGGCGCACAGCGGGCTCGTGTAGTGGTAGTCGTACAGCTGTGCGCGAATGAAGGCCTCCTTGTCCTCCGGCTCTGGGTACAGGGACGCGGTACCTGGCGGAACAGAGGTACAAATGTCACGGTCCGTGGTCAGGAGTGGGTACGGGTACTGATCGGCACTGTAACAAGACAGGGTACCGCACAGCACACAGCCTCTCCAACTATACTAAGAAGCTTGGACGTGGACATCGATGTCTTAACATGAACCGTTTTGTCGTTGACAGTTGACACCTGAAAAGAGTCCACCCACAGCCTACGTTGTTCGCGTCGATGATATTAAACTTACCGGACGACTTCTATGCTTTGAAACGGTGGCAACTACGACACTCCTCGGTGAAAAATAAACTCTCCGGTCACAAGATAACATTATCGGCAGCATCGCACTATGTTCTATCAGTTTAATTTCGTAACATGTACGCAAGTATACCACACACACGTGGCGATATATCGCATGAGAGCAAATAAATTAGTCTGATCTTATTCTAATCGAGTTAGTAACACATCACAGCACACCAATGAAGGTTATATTTCACGCCACAACTATTGTCTATACCAGTTTCGGCGAGAGATTCGCCAGACAGAAGACACAGATGTTAGCGATGTGACCATTCTTCGTGACGCCACATTCGACACACATTCGGATCCCTGCCAGTTGTCACACACATCCTTTCCAGTGGAGACACCAGCCGAGAGGAAAGTGCAGTCCGTGCTGCTTGAGCGCGTGCAACATTCGGCGGTCACTATAGTGACGGTGTCGGGTGCAGATAGCGAGAACCGAAAACCAGCAGACACGAACACAAAGAAAACACACAACACAAAGAGCTAGCACTAGAGACGAGAGCTAGCACTAGAGACGAGCGGTACGATCACATCAGCGGCGGGCGGGCAGCAGGACGGGAGCCGGCGTCTGCGGTGGCGGCGGGACGGCCAGTCTCCAACTCCGCCCGGTGGCAGCAACACTCTCTCCCACCACGTGGCAGCCGGGCAGCGTCAGCGGCGGGCGGACAGCAGGACGGGAGGAGGCGGGTCTGCGGTGGCGGCGCGACGGCCAGTCTCCAACTCCGTCCGGTGGCAGCAACACTCTCTCCCACCACGTGGCAGCCGGGCAGCGTCAGCAGCGGGCGGACTAACTAGTGCAGCCGTGCGGTGCAGGCAACAGTGCTGGCTAGCATGCAGTCATTCGGTGCCTGCGACAAACCTCCTCAACTTAGCCCCGGCGGGGCGGGGCGGGGCGGGGCGGACCTGAGCCCGCCCCGCCCGCCCAAGCACGGCTCGCCTCAGGCCTGGACCAGCGCCACCTATAGGTGGGCCGGCCACGGGTACGCCTGTGGGATGGCGCTGCTGTAGCGGACGTCGTACAGCTGCGCCCGGATAAAGGCCTCCACGTCGTCCGGAGGCGGGTAGATGGAGGCGGTGCCTGCAAAACGCCCCGTCATCGCAGCGCGGGCTCTCATAGCGTGCTTAGAGCAACTCAGCAACAAGCTCAGAACTGATCGGAAGCTCAGACCTGATCGGAAGCTCAGAACAGCAGCACACATCAGCTTGCATTCCAAAGCGGTGCATTCCTGCGCATCACATCTCAAGCTCCCGAAAACAATCGCATTCTAAGCAACATAAGTTTGGTACAGTAATAAATGAATGACATCAACATAAATTATCCCGTCGAAACCACGACGAAAGCAGATAATGCCCCAAAGACAGAAGCACGCTGCCGTTTAGTCGTCAATATATTGGCCGATCATGCTAAAATAAAAACCCGAAGACGTGCCACTCTGTTGTATCAAGCGGTTTTCGAGAACCCGGCAGTACATGCATGGTCCTTATATGGAACCATCTCTCTTTTTAAAGCGTATGAAAGCTCGCAATCTTAGTTAGCCTAATCAATAACGCACTTTGCAAGAAACGTATTGCTTGTTTTATCGTTTTGTACGCAATCTTAGTTAGCATAATCAATAACGCACTTTGCAAGAAACGTTTCGCTTGTTTTGACGTTGTGTCGTTTTGTGGACACAATTAAGACGATGGCTGCAGAGTCAGAGGGAGTAGTCTGGCAGTCTGAGCCCTGAGCCACGGGTGTTCTGTGGCCAAGAATAATGAGTCATGTGTATTCTTCAGCCCAGCAGATGAGCCATATGTATCCATGTCCTCCATCGGAAATACAATAAAGGTCGGGTCATCGCTGGGTCTCGATTCTTCCCCTGTGATTCGCTCCCTACCTGTCCCGTAACAGCTGGAAGGCCTCGCAGCTTTTGTAATTACGAATGTTTGGATGCAAACTGTTGTGTATGTTTGTCCAACAGCTCGCATAAACCGAGTGTGTCTACCTGTATTTTCAGGGTATCCTTGGTGGGACCGAGAAAGGAGATTCCTAGAGCACGTCTGGCCAGGGTAAGGCTTCGCCGTGATGATATGAACGACAAAGTGCATCTCCAACTTATCTAGGAACACGACAACGTCATCGCTCAATGATGATACAAAATGACTCCCAAAGTAAGGCTCGTCCACTTCTAGCGGCGCCGATTTGCGGCACTGTTGGCTCTGTGGATCCAAACCTCACTACGGCCGCTGTCCCGGTCTGCTCACTGTTGGCTCTGTGGATCCAAACCTCACTACGGCCGCTGTCCCGGTCTGCTCACTGCTGGCTCTGTGGATCCAAACCTCACTACGGCCGCTGTCCCGGTCTGTTCACTGTTGGCTCTGTGGATCCAAACCTCACTACGGCCGCTGTCCCGGTCTGCGCACCGTTGGCTCTGTGGATCCAAACCTCACTACGGCCGCTGTCCCGGTCTGCCGGCGACAGGTACCTGTCCCTGACCTGTGCTGAAGGCACCCAGCTGGCCTTTCCGCGGGCCTCACCTGTTTTGTAGGCGTGCTCAGCCAGCTGGACAGCGATCTTGAGCGACACGTTCTGGATGGAGCTGAGGGGCGGGTACAGCCGGCCTTGGTCCAGGTCCTCGGGAGTCACCATCACGGACAGCGCCTGGCGGAGGAGGCGCGACCAACGTCATCACCACACTGCCCCGCCTCTAGTCTTACAGCACGGACAGGTCTCTTGGCCTTCAGCAGCCACTGCACACACTGCCACGCCTCTAGTCTTACAGCACGGACAGGTCTCCTGGCCTTCAGCATCCACTGCACACACTGCCCCGCCTCTAGTCTTACAGCACGGACAGGTCTCTTGGCCTTCGCGACGTTGGTCGCGCCTCCTGGCGGAGGAGGCGCGACCAACGTCATCACCACACTGCCCCGCCTCTAGTCTTACAGCACGGACAGGTCTCTTGGCCTTCAGCAGCCACTGCACACACTGCCACGCCTCTAGTCTTACAGCACGGACAGGTCTCCTGGCCTTCAGCATCCACTGCACACACTGCCCCGCCTCTAGTCTTACAGCACGGACAGGTCTCCTGGCCTTCAGCATCCACTGCACACACTGCCCCGCCTCTATTCTTACAGCACGCACAGGTCTCTTGGCCTTCAGCAGCCACTGCACACACTGCCCCGCCTCTAGTCTTACAGCACGCACAGGTCTCTTGGCCTTCAGCATCCACTGCACACACTGCCCCGCCTCTATTCTTACAGCACGCACAGGTCTCTTGGCCTTCAGCAGCCACTGCACATGTCTCCGATGTTTATGCTGATGTGCAGGCGCAGTGTTTTGGAATATTTCGGCATTATTTGACTTCTTTAATAAAATATAGCTTGTATTCGCACACAAATTATACTGGTGTCGAACGCAGGAAGCGACGAGACCTTTGCGCCAGACGTAACAAATATGTATAGCACCAACTTTTGTGTTATACTTTCTACCTTTCTGTTTTCATCCAGGGTCACAAGGCTTGTGCCAGAGTTCAACGCCAACCGGCCCACTGCCATCTCGTCCGCCTCACCTCGGCGGCGCGCAGGAAGACCTCCTCGCCGATGTGGTGCATGCCGGTGCAGATGACGCCCAGAGAGACCCCCGGGAAGATGTAGGCGTTGTTACCCTGGCCGGGGTACAGCGTCTTGCCGTTGATGGTCACCGGGTCGAACGGCGAGCCGGAGGCGAAGATGGCGCGACCCTGCGGCGAAAATGATGCCACTGGTCAGCTTGGAGGAGGTTGGACGGGCTGGGTTTGCGTGGAATGATCGAAGGAGGTTTAAGGCACTCGGTGAGTCGTTACGAGAGAGTATTCGGGGCTGGTGACGGACACCAACTATCCAAAAATTATCCGGAAGTTGGTGCAAAGCTTATTGAGAAGCCTGGTGTAACTTCTAAACGCGTGTTGCGGTCGGGTGTTGAAGCAGTCGTGAGCACCATTTGTCCCCTTCCCACCATAGTCCACAGCATAACACTGTAAACCGCATCTGATCAGTTGCCCCTGCAAAGACGGTGCTATACGATGCTGACCTCTGTGGCCTCGTAAGCCTGCTGGGCCGTACACTCGGCCTTGCTGGTCGGGTTGCTCAGGGCGAAGATGATGGGATCCTTGTTAATCTCTCCCATCTGCTTCAGGATCTCGGCCGTGAACGCCCCGGACTGGGCAGACGCGCCTGAAACGAATACAGCGTAGCAGTTGACATTCCTGTGCACGTAAACACTAAACACACAGCACCGATATCAACACCGGTAAGACGCCTTAATCGGCCAAGGACGAGCGAGTCCGTAGAAACTCGATAGCAAGGAGTTTCACTTGCGCGACATTGCCAGTAGTGTGGTCTCAAACCAAACACCAAATTTCAGCTTAATCGGTCCACCCGTTTCTCAGCTATAGCAGGATTATAACTTGTTCTGACACCCCTGACGCGGCACGTGCCACGCGCCACGCTGACCCCTCACGTGAGACGAAACATGTCAATAACCCTTGTCAATCGGATGCGGGATTCCAAAGATATAAGCTCCTCAAAAGCGTTATGGTCGGTCGGGCCGGGTCGGGTCGGTCGCTTATAACTGTGAGTCAAATCCCGGATTCAGTGAGGACTCGCGAGCACTTCGCGCTCGCTCGTAATCACCAATCAAAAGGAAATAAAATTCAGAACAAGTAAAGCCCTCTGTGTACATAAATATCTATAAACGATATATTCTAACACAACTTCTGCAGAATATGTAAGCTTGATGGATAACGGAACGGTTCCAGAGATTAGCCCAAGACATGTTATTATATATTAGTTTGCTTTCTCGTATGAGTATATCTTTACTGCATCATATTGTAGTCCATATTACCATTGAATCAATTATCACAAACCCCATTTCACTCAGCCTGTTACCACCGAGCGTCGCTCACCGATAAGAACTGTCGGCTTCACCCTGTCCGCAACCTCTGCGATCTCCTTCATGGGCGACATGTCCTGCGCGAACTCCACCTTGTGGCCGATCACGCCGCCCGACGGCCGGTTCTTCACGATCAGACCCCGAGAGTCGATCATGAAGATCTTCTTGCGCGCGTCCTCTGTGGAGAGGCCCTCCTGCACCATGGCCATGACGCACAGGCCGGCGATGCCCAGAGCCGCCTGTCGGAAACGATAGAGGCATAGTGTCAGTCTTTCAGTCTAACGTCAGCTTAACCGCAGTTTAACGTCAGCCTAACGTCAGTTTGACACCAGCCTAACATCAGTCCAATATCAGTCCAACATCAGTCCAACATCAGTCCAACGCCGGTCTAACGCCGGTCTAACGCCGGTCTAACGCCGGTCTAACGCCGGTCTAACGCCGGTCTAACGCCGGTCTAACACCGGTCTAACGTCAGTTGGACACCATCCTAACATCAGTCCAACATCAGTCTAACGCCGGTCTAACGCTGGTCTAACGCCGGTCTAACGCCGGTCTAACGCCGGTCTAACGCCGGTCTAACGTCACGCTAACGTCGGTCAGAGGAACCAAACACTATTAGCTGGATAGCTGATAGATGGATTGGTGGATAGCTGTGATTGTTGCCAACTTCCCGATCATCTAGTCACGGTTAGCAGCTACAATGAGAAAACAGTGATAGTTTTAGGTTTGGACAACACATCAACATTCGAAAAGCCCATCCAAAGATTTCTGCTGCAGTTGTCTGCCCTCCCTTGCCCGCAGCCCTAACCTCTCCAGCTCCGACGCATCCCTCACCTCTCCAGCTCTGACGCAGCCCTCACCTCTCCAGCTCCGACGCAGCTCTCACCTCTCCAGCTCCGACACAGCCCTAACCTCTCCAGCTCCGACACAGCCCTAACCTCTCCAGCTCCGACGCAGCCCTCACCTCTCCAGCTCCGATGCAGCCCTCAACTCTCCAGCTCCGATGCAGCCCTCACCTCTCCAGCTCCGACGCAGCCCTCACCTCTCCAGCTCCGACGCAGCCCTCACCTCTCCAGCTCCAACGCAGCCCTCACCTCTCCAGCTCCGAGGAACAGGAACGTGTGCTCGGAGAGTTTAGTCTTCAGCTTCCGCATGGCCGCCAGCAGGCCGCCCACGGCCACGGACGCCGTGCCCTGGATGTCGTCGTTGAATGTGCAGTACTTGTTGCGGTAATTCTCCAGGAAACGGAACGCGTTATGGTTGCCGAAGTCCTCAAACTGAAATCAGCACATGGCTCGTGACAACTGAGGCGATCACAGCAAATCACGAGAGAAGTTCTGAAAATTTCCCAAAATGCTATTGGCATATGTCATGCCAGCCCATATCCGACCATATCATATAAATCAAGTCCACTTTGGGGTGATATATAATAATATGTGATATTAGGTGAAACCGTAAGCAAGAAGGTAGCATGATACTGTCATACAGCAGGGTGTGAAGTGAAGCCCGCTTCAGATGGGAATTGGCAAGCTTCGCCCGATAAAGTTAATGCTCCGACTGATTACCACCAAGTGCCACAGCCTGTCCGGTCGCGTGACCGCCTGTTCGACCCCGGCTCAACTGGTCGCAGCGGGACGGCAAACCCTTTCATCCGGTGCCGCCCCACCAACCCGGACCCAGCCAGCGTGCACACCTGGATCAGCGTGTTCTGGCCATACCGCTTCACCACGGCCTGCATGAACTCGTCGACAAAGTCGTCATATTCGGCGCCGGTAACACGTTTGTGGCGCAGACCGATGTAGTCCTCATCGTCCAGCAGCTCCTGAGAAAGAAAGCGGCAGTGAGTATTTTGAGAGCTCGTCGCTGGCGACACCTATCACTAGCTGGCACCGACCGTCACCGGCACCGGCACCGGCACCGGCACCGGCACCGGCACCGGCACCGGCACCGGCACCGGCACCGGCACCGGCACAGTGTCACCCGGTACTGGCACAGGCACCGGCACCGGCACCGGCACCGGCACAGTGTCACCCGGTACCGGCACAGGCACAGGCACCGGCACCGGCATCGGCACCGGCACAGTGTCACCCGGTACCGGCACAGGCACCGGCACCGGCACCGGCACCGGCACAGTGTCACCCGGTACCGGCACAGGCACCGGCACCGGCATCGGCACCGGCACAGTGTCACCCGGTACCGACACAATCACCCGGCGGAAAGACAATGCTATTTTCCAGTAAATCTCAGCTGTTCGCTGAATTTGCAGTGAGCGGAAAACAAACGAGGCAAATACGTGTTTCGCAACACGTCGTGCCACGGCATCAGACAACGGTATCACACAGCTCTGACCTAACGGCCACGACCCCGGAAAGTCGCGCCTCTTTCCGGGCACCGCTAAAGGCCGTTCAGGCCACACCGCTATGACTGTCAGCACTGTCTCTTTCTCTTCCTCTCTCGCTACGAACGCTGTCTCTTTCTCTCTTTCTCTCTCTTTCTCTCGCGCGGCGTCTGACTAACCTGGTTGTTGGTTCCGACGTCCAGCGTGACCGGCAGGCACTGGCTCGGCTTGATGCCGGCCAGGGCGGTGTACAGGGAAAGTTTGCCGACCGGGATGCCCATGCCCTGGGCGCCGAGGTCTCCCAGCCCGAGGATACGCTCTCCGTCGGTAACGACCACGGCACGAACGTCGTGCTCCGGCCTGCCAGCAGAGAGGTCAGAAGAGGTCAGGTCAGGTCAGGTCAGGTCAGGTCAGGTCAGGTCAGGTCAGGTCAGATCAGATCAGATCAGGTCAGGTCAGGTCAGGTCAGGTCAGATCAGATCAGATCAGGTCAGATCAGATCAGGCCAGGTTAGGTCAGAAGAGGTCAGATCAGATCATGTCAGGTCAGGTCAGGTCAGGTCAGGTCAGGTCAGGTCAGGTCAGGTCAGGTCAGGTCAGAAGAGGTCAGGTCAGGTCAGGTCAGGTCAGGTCAGGTCAGACTGGGTCACATCAGGCGCGCATGTCATGATCCGGCTTGTGGGGAGGCTACGTCAGGTCAGGGAGGTCAGGCAAGTTTAAACAAGATCAGGTCATGTCAGGTCAGGCCGGGTCAGTTTGGGTCAGGACGGAATATGATGATACTCGAACGTCAAGCTGGAAAGGTGGTGTTTAGGTTAAACAAATATCCCCAGATCGCACAACATTCACTCCGAATACCGACCTTGTAGGATTGTTAAACAACTCGCCGGGCCGTGGCAACTGAGCATCTACAGATCTCAGCCATCACTGAACATCTACAGATCTCAGCCATCACTGAACATCTACAGATCTCAGCCATCACTGAACATCTACAGATCTCAGCCATCACTGAACATCTACAGATCTCAGCCATCACTGAACATCTACAGATCTCAGCCATTGCTGCTGCATCACCATCATCCCATCACGGATCATCTACAGATCTCAGCCAGCACTGAACATCTACAGATCTCAGCCATCACTGAACATCTACAGATCTCAGCCATCACTGAACATCTACAGATCTCAGCCATCACTGAACATCTACAGATCTCAGCCATCACTGAACATCTACAGATCTCAGCCATCACTGAACATCTACAGATCTCAGCCATCACTGAACATCTACAGATCTCAGCCATCACTGAACATCTACAGATCTCAGCCATCGCTGCTGCATCACCATCATCCCATCACTGAACATCTACAGATCTCAGCCATCACTGAACATCTACAGATCTCAGCCATCGCTGCTGCATCACCATCATCCCATCACTGAACATCTACAGATATCAGCCATCACTGAACATCTACAGATCTCAGCCATCGCTGAACATCTACAGATCTCAGCCATCACTGAACATCTACAGATCTCAGCCATCACTGAACATCTACAGATCTCAGCCATCACTGAACATCTACAGATCTCAGCCATCACTGAGCATCTACAGATCTCAGCCATCGCTACTTTTTCACGATCATCTCATCACTGAACATCTACAGATCTCAGCCATCGCTGCTGGTGCCCCTGGTGCCCCCAGCGCGGTGGTGCCCCCAGCGCGGTGGTGCCCCTTCACGGCTCAAGGGGGGGGGGGGGGGGGGGGGGGGGTCTGACCCCCTTGACCCCTCCTGGATCCGCCACTGATTCACAGCTTCCAGTCATCGACCTTGGAGCAAACGAGCACATCCCAGCGAACCAACAGCGCCGGTATGTCACAAGTCCACCCTCGACTGATCGCGCCTAACGCAGATGTCAGGCAATGGCAGTCATTTATTCAGCCTTTAAATAAACCCAGTTTAAACCGAATATCAGCCATCAAGGCCACTGGCAGCAACCACTCTCCGTGAGAACTGACGCCAACACCTAACAAAGTTCGGCGTCAAGGCCAGCGAGCACACATTAAGACATTAGGCCATCGGTTTACACAGCTGCGAAACGCTAATGCCCCCCCCCCCCCCCCTGAAGAACACCTGCGACTGTGTAATCAACACCATACCACCTTGCCCGTCCAAACTCAGCGTCATCCTACCCGTCACGACCACGTACCAGTTGTCATCCTACCCGCCACGAACACGTACCAGTTGTCATCCTACCCGTCACGAACACGTACCAGTTGTCATCCTACCCGTCACGAACACGTACCAGTTGTTCGTGACGGGTCACGAACACGTATCAGTTGTCATCCTACCCGTCACGAACACGTACCAGTTGTCATCATACCCGTCACGAACACGTACCAGTTGTCATCCTACCCGTCACGACCACGTACCAGTTGTCATCCTACCCGTCACGAACACGTACCAGTTGTCATCCTACCCGTCACGAACACGTACCAGTTGTCATCCTACCCGTCACGAACACGTACCAGTTGTCATCCTACCCGTCACGAACACGTACCAGTTGTCATCCTACCCGTCACGAACACATACCAGTTGTCATCCTACCCGTCACGAACACGTACCAGTTGTCATCCTACCCGTCACGAACACGTACCAGTTGTCATCCTACCCGTCACGAACACGTACCAGTTGTCATCATACCCGTCACGAACACGTACCAGTTGTCATCCTACCCGTCACGACCATGTACCAGTTGTCATCCTACCCGTCACGAACACGTACCAGTTGTCATCCTACCCGTCACGAACACGTACCAGTTGTCATCCTACCCGTCACGAACACGTACCAGTTGTCATCCTACCCGTCACGACCACGTACCAGTTGTCATCCTACCCGTCACGAACACGTACCAGTTGTCATCCTACCCGTCACGAACACGTACCAGTTGTTCGTGACGGGTCACGAACACTTACCAGTTGTCATCATACCCGTCACGAACACGTATCAGTTGTCATCCTACCCGTCACGAACACGTACCAGTTGTCATCATACCCGTCACGAACACGTATCAGTTGTCATCCTACCCGTCACGAACACGTACCAGTTGTCATCCTACCCGTCACGACCATGTACCAGTTGTCATCCTACCCGTCACGACCACGTACCAGTTGTCATCCTACCCGTCACGACCACGTACCAGTTGTCATCCTACCCGTCACGAACACGTACCAGTTGTTCGTGACGGGTCACGAACACGTACCAGTTGTCATCATACCCGTCACGAACACGTATCAGTTGTCATCCTACCCGTCACGAACACGTACCAGTTGTCATCCTACCCGTCACGACCATGTACCAGTTGTCATCCTACCCGCCACGAACACGTACCAGTTGTCATCCTACCCGTCACGACCACGTACCAGTTGTCATCCTACCCGCCACGAACACGTACCAGTTGTCATCCTACCCGCCACGAACACGTACCAGTTGTCATCCTACCCGTCACGAACACGTACCAGTTGTCATCCTACCCGTCACGACCATGTACCAGTTGTCATCCTACCCGTCACGAACACGTACCAGTTGTCATCCTACCCGTCACGAACAAGTACCAGTTGTCATCCTACCCGTCACGACCATGTACCAGTTGTCATCCTACCCGTCACGAACACGTATCAGTTGTCATCCTACCCGTCACGAACACGTACCAGTTGTCATCCTACCCGTCACGAACACGTACCAGTTGTCATCCTACCCGTCACGAACACGTACCAGTTGTCATCCTACCCGTCACGAACACGTACCAGTTGTTCGTGACGGGTCACGAACACGTATCAGTTGTCATCCTACCCGTTACGAACACGTACCAGTTGTCATCCTACCCGTCACGAACACGTACCAGTTGTCATCCTACCCGTCACGACCACGTACCAGTTGTCATCCTACCCGTCACGAACACGTACCAGTTGTCATCCTACCCGTCACGACCATGTACCAGTTGTCATCCTACCCGTCACGAACAAGTACCAGTTGTCATCCTACCCGTCACGAACACGTACCAGTTGTCATCCTACCCGTCACGACCATGTACCAGTTGTCATCCTACCCGTCACGAACAAGTACCAGTTGTCATCCTACCCGTCACGAACACGTACCAGTTGTCATCCTACCCGTCACGAACACGTACCAGTTGTTCGTGACGGGTCACGAACACGTACCAGTTGTCATCCTACCCGTCACTAACACGTACCAGTTGTCATCCTACCCGTCACGACCATGTACCAGTTGTCATCCTACCCGTCACGAACAAGTACCAGTTGTCATCCTACCCGTCACGAACACGTACCAGTTGTCATCCTACCCGTCACGAACACGTACCAGTTGTCATCCTACCCGTCACGACCATGTACCAGTTGTCATCCTACCCGTCACGAACAAGTACCAGTTGTCATCCTACCCGTCACGAACACGTACCAGTTGTCATCCTACCCGTCACGAACACGTACCAGTTGTTCGTGACGGGTCACGAACACGTACCAGTTGTCATCCTACCCGTCACGAACACGTACCAGTTGTCATCATACCCGTCACGAACACATACCAGTTGTCATCCTACCCGTCACGAACATGTACCAGTTGTCACCCTACCCGTCACGAACACGTACCAGTTGTCATCCTACCCGTCACGAACACGTACCAGTTGTCATCCTACCCGTCACGAACACGTACCAGTTGTCACCCTACCCGTCACGAACACGTACCAGTTGTCATCCTACCCGTCACGAACACGTACCAGTTGTCATCCTACCCGTCACGAACACGTACCAGTTGTCATCCTACCCGTCACGAACACGTACCAGTTGTCATCCTACCCGTCACGACCATGTACCAGTTGTCACCCTACCCGTCACGAACACGTACCAGTTGTCACCCTACCCGTCACGAACACGTACCAGTTGTCATCCTACCCGTCACGAACACGTACCAGTTGTCATCATACCCGTCACGAACACATACCAGTTGTCATCCTACCCGTCACGAACAAGTACCAGTTGTCATCCTACCCGTCACGAACACGTACCAGTTGTCATCCTACCCGTCACGAACACGTACCAGTTGTCATCCTACCCGTCACGACCACGTACCAGTTGTCATCCTACCCGTCACGAACACGTACCAGTTGTCATCCTACCCGTCACGAACACGTACCAGTTCTTGAGGACGTCGTAGACGTGCCCCTTGTCGTGTATGCTGATGAAGAGGCCGCGGTCGCGCCGGTAGATGAGGCCGAACTTCTGGCAGGCCAGGCCGACGGTCGGCGTGTACACCAGCGGCATCATCTGCTCCACGTTCTCCGACAGGAGACGGTAGAACAGACGCTCGTTGCGATCCTGCGTGATGGCAGAGCTCGCGTTAAAGGGACTGTCCCACATTTGTGAAAGTTGTCGAATCACACTTAATTGTATGTCTACATGTCAGGCGAGGTCAGTTGAACATGTTCGTGAACTTTTTTTCCGAGAAAAAAAAGTTTATCTTGGAAGATATTCAACTTTTAGTTTTAAGCGAAAAGTTGGGTTGATGACATCATATGATTTTGTTTAATACCAGGGAAATCCTTTGTGCTGCCAAATGTATGGCACAATTTTTTGTCGACATCTAATGCGCAGAAAAAGCGAACCATCCGGTGTCTAGATTGACTTAGATTGCGAACCACCCGGGGATCGAGAAGTGAAAGACGAAAATATTCCAAGGCTGACTTTAGAACAAGTCGACTATCATTACCAGTTGGGTAAAGAGACGACGCTGTCGGTTTAGAGTTCCTATTAAATACACATGGGCCTTATTTTTACAGATGTCAAAATCAAACTGAAATATCTTTTTGATTAGATCATTGTGGTTGTTTTAACTGCTACCATACTTAATTGCAATGCCTAGCCATACAAATGGCTATCTCAACTCAAATATAATGTTAAGGTGGGATAGTCCCTTTAAAGGAAATAGTTCACCTTCTACATTAGTTTTAAACTGAGATAGCAGTTCTGTAGCCCGTGTTGGGAAACCCCTATCTGCAAGTTTTCTTGACTGAAAAGACTCTCCAGCCGAATATATTTGAGTTTTTGGCGAAGGAATGCGGTGCTGACGAAAGAATGTTGTACTGGTTCTAGCCCGGGCAGAGGCTATACCATCAGCCAATTAGCTTGCAGCTGGTGCTAGCGAGCGAATGCCGGCCGCCGGTTGGCACATCTCCAATGCGAGTCTATCTTTACGCGACTACTTTCGAATCTGATTGGCTGAACCATTTTTTACATTCGCGTGACGTCAGGACTCTGACTCAGAGAGTATGCATATAGTTTTGATAAACAATACAAATTTACGGCCTTCTGTCCTGAATCGGCGCAATATAAGGCCATTTTGGACAATATAAAAAGAAATTGTATTAAAAAATATAATAAAATCGTGTTGGGTAAAAAATTTACAAGGTAAACTATTCCCTTTAACGACGCCTACGGTGTCGACGGTTTGAACAGGTGAACACAGGCAGAGCCAATAGGTGGTTTGAGCTAGACACTGGTTGTAAAGTCAGTTACGTGGGTAGATGGAAATGGAAGAGCGAGTATCACTGTCCAGTGTCCATAGAAGAGCGGAATTCAGACGAGTCCGGTTCGACAGCTATTCTCAGCGCAAATGGGATTATTAAAATGTCAAGGATGACCGTGTTAAATTATCTTCTGTCTGAGACGACTCATACATTGCGTTGCCGTCAGGCAGTGTCGCTTCGACACGCCCGTGCTGTGACAGGCAGAGCCGCCGTCACAGTGTCGCTTCGACACGCCCGTGCTGTGACAGGCAGTGTCGCTTCGACACGCCCGTGCTGTGACAGGCAGAGCCGCCGTCACAGTGTCGCTTCGACACGCCCGTGCTGTGACAGGCAGTGTCGCTTCGACACGCCCGTGCTGTGACAGGCAGAGCCGCCGTCACAGTGTCGCTTCGACACGCCCGTGCTGTGACAGGCAGAGCCGCCGTCAGGCAGTGTCGCTTCGACACGCCCGTGCTGTGACAGGCAGAGCCGCCGTCAGGCAGTGTCGCTTCGACACGCCCGTGCTGTGACAGGCAGAGCCGCCGTCAGGCAGTGTCGCTTCGACACGCCCGTGCTGTGACAGGCAGAGCCGCCGTCAGGCAGTGTCGCTTCGACACGCCCGTGCTGTGACAGGCAGAGCCGCCGTCAGGCAGTGTCGCTTCGACACGCCCGTGCTGTGACAGGCAGAGCCGCCGTCAGGCAGTGTCGCTTCGACACGCCCGTGCTGTGACAGGCAGAGCCGCCGTCAGGCAGTGTCGCTTCGACACGCCCGTGCTGTGACAGGCAGAGCCGCCGTCAGGCAGTGTCGCTTCGACACGCCCGTGCTGTGACAGGCAGAGCCGCCGTCAGGCAGTGTCGCTTCGACACGCCCGTGCTGTGACAGGCAGAGCCGCCGTCAGGCAGTGTCGCTTCGACACGCCCGTGCTGTGACAGGCAGAGCCGCCGTCACAGTGTGACAGGCAGAGCCGCCGTCACAGTGTCGCTTCGACACGCCCGTGCTGTGACAGGCAGAGCCGCCGTCAGGCAGTGTCGCTTCGACACGCCCGTGCTGTGACAGGCAGAGCCGCCGTCACAGTGTCGCTTCGACACGCCCGTGCTGTGACAGGCAGAGCCGCCGCCACAGTGTGACAGGCAGAGCCGCCGTCACAGTGTCGCTTCGACACGCCCGTGCTGTGACAGGCAGAGCCGCCGTCAGGCAGTGTCGCTTCGACACGCCCGTGCTGTGACAGGCAGAGCCGCCGTCACAGTGTCGCTTCGACACGCCCGTGCTGTGACAGGCAGAGCCGCCGCCACAGTGTGACAGGCAGAGCCGCCGTCACAGTGTCGCTTCGACACGCCCGTGCTGTGACAGGCAGAGCCGCCGTCAGGCAGTGTCGCTTCGACACGCCCGTGCTGTGACAGGCAGAGCCGCCGTCAGGCAGTGTCGCTTCGACACGCCCGTGCTGTGACAGGCAGAGCCGCCGTCAGGCAGTGTCGCTTCGACACGCCCGTGCTGTGACAGGCAGAGCCGCCGTCAGGCAGTGTCGCTTCGACACGCCCGTGCTGTGACAGGCAGAGCCGCCGTCAGGCAGTGTCACAGGCAGAGCCGCCGTCAGGCAGTGTCGCTTCGACACGCCCGTGCTGTGACAGGCAGAGCCGCCGTCAGGCAGTGTCGCTTCGACACGCCCGTGCTGTGACAGGCAGAGCCGCCGTCAGGCAGTGTCGCTTCGACACGCCCGTGCTGTGACAGGCAGAGCCGCCGTCAGGCAGTGTCGCTTCGACACGCCCGTGCTGTGACAGGCAGAGCCGCCGTCAGGCAGTGTCGCTTCGACACGCCCGTGCTGTGACAGGCAGAGCCGCCGTCACAGTGTCGCTTCGACACGCCCGTGCTGTGATAGGCAGAGCCGCCGTCAGGCAGTGTCACAGGCAGAGCCGCCGTCAGGCAGTGTCGCTTCGACACGCCCGTGCTGTGACAGGCAGAGCCGCCGTCACAGTGTCGCTTCGACACGCCCGTGCTGTGACAGGCAGAGCCGCCGTCACAGTGTCGCTTCGACACGCCCGTGCTGTGACAGGCAGAGCCGCCGTCACAGTGTCACAGGCAGAGCCGCCGTCACAGTGTCACAGGCAGAGCCGCCGTCACAGTGTCACAGGCAGAGCCGCCGTCACAGTGTCACAGGCAGAGCCGCCGTCACAGTGTCACAGGCAGAGCCGCCGTCACAGTGTCACAGGCAGAGCCGCCGTCAGGCAGTGTCGCTTCGACACGCCCGTGCTGTGACAGGCAGAGCCGCCGTCAGGCAGTGTCGCTTCGACACGCCCGTGCTGTGACAGGCAGAGCCGCCGTCAGGCAGTGTCGCTTCGACACGCCCGTGCTGTGACAGGCAGAGCCGCCGTCACAGTGTCACAGGCAGAGCCGCCGTTACAGTGTCACGGGCAGAGCTGCTGTCACAGTGTCACAGGCACAGTGTCACGGGCAGAGACGCTGTCACAGTGTCACAGGCAGAGCCGCCGTCACAGTGTCACGGGCACAGTGTCACGGGCACAGCTGCTGTCACAGTGTCACAGGCAGAGCCGCCGTCACAGTGTCACAGGCAGAGCCGCCGTCACAGTGTCACAGGCACAGCCGCCGTCACAGTGTCACAGGCACAGCCGCTGTCACAGTGTCACAGGCAGAGCTGCTGTCACAGTGTCACAGGCAGAGCCGCCGTCACAGTGTCACAGGCACAGTGTCACGGGCAGAGCCGCTGTCACAGTGTCACAGGCACAGCCGCTGTCACAGTGTCACGGGCAGAGCTGCTGTCACAGTGTCACAGGCAGAGCCGCCGTCACAGTGTCACAGGCACAGTGTCACGGGCAGAGCCGCTGTCACAGTGTCACAGGCACAGCTGCTGTCACAGTGTCACAGGCAGAGCCGCCGTCACAGTGTCACAGGCACAGCCGCCGTCACAGTGTCACAGGCACAGCCGCCGTCACAGTGTCACAGGCACAGCCGCTGTCACAGTGTCACAGGCAGAGCCGCCGTCACAGTGTCACAGGCACAGTGTCACGGGCAGAGCTGCTGTCACAGTGTCACGGGCACAGCTGCTGTCACAGTGTCACAGGCACAGTGTCACGGGCAGAGCCGCTGTCACAGTGTCACGGGCAGAGCTGCTGTCACAGTGTCACAGGCAGAGCCGCCGTCACAGTGTCACAGGCACAGTGTCACGGGCAGAGACGCTGTCACAGTGTCACAGGCAGAGCTGCTGTCACAGTGTCACAGGCAGAGCCGCCGTCACAGTGTCACAGGCACAGCCGCCGTCACAGTGTCACAGGCACAGCCGCTGTCACAGTGTCACAGGCAGAGCCGCTGTCACAGTGTCACAGGCAGAGCTGCTGTCACAGTGTCACAGGCAGAGCCGCCGTCACAGTGTCACAGGCACAGCCGCTGTCACAGTGTCACGGGCACAGTGTCACGGGCAGAGCCGCTGTCACAGTGTCACGGGCACAGATGCTGTCACAGTGCCACAGGCAGAGCCGCTGTCACAGTGCCACAGGCAGAGCCGCTGTCACAGTGTCACGGGCAGAGCCGCCGTCACAGTGTCACGGGCAGAGCCGCCGTCACAGTGTCACGGGCAGAGCCGCCGTCACAGTGTCACAGGCAGAGCCGCCGTCACAGTGTCACAGGCAGAGCCGCTGTCACAGTGTCACGGGCAGAGCTGCTGTCACAGTGTCACGGGCAGAGCCGCTGTCACAGTGTCACAGGCAGAGCCGCTGTCACAGTGTCACGGGCAGAGCCGCCGTCACAGTGTCACAGGCAGAGCCGCCGTCACAGTGTCACAGGCAGAGCCGCTGTCACAGTGTCACGGGCAGAGCTGCTGTCACAGTGTCACGGGCAGAGCCGCTGTCACAGTGTCACAGGCAGAGCCGCCGTCACAGTGTCACGGGCAGAGCCGCCGTCACAGTGTCACAGGCAGAGCTGCTGTCACAGTGTCACAGGCACAGCTGCTGTCACAGTGTCACAGGCAGAGCCGCCGTCACAGTGTCACAGGCACAGCTGCTGTCACAGTGTCACAGGCAGAGCCGCTGTCACAGTGTCACGGGCAGAGCCGCCGTCACAGTGTCACAGGCAGAGCTGCTGTCACAGTGTCACAGGCAGAGCTGCTGTCAGGGCTTTGCCAAATGGCAGCATTGGTTGATCCCATCGATTCCAACTGAGAATAGAACGATGAAGAGAGAACCAGTGGCAGGCAGATTCGAGAAATATCGGCCACGATGACTGACGCTTTTCCGGCAAAACCCGACTGGTCGGCAGAATATGGAGCAGCGACGGGATATCGGCACGATATCACGTTATCGCGGCCAGCATTGAGAAAAGCGTGACGTAACAACAGCTAAATCAATATACGTGACGACGCGTGACGTACAAGATCCAATTGAATTATCTGCTGCCAGTTCAAGATTGAGGTCACTCAAAGATACGACGAAGATAATCAAATTCGCCTACTCACGAAGCATGACCAGACCAGTGGCGTACTCAGGATTCACTCCAGGAGGGGCAATTTTTGTTCAGGGGTGCATAAAGTAACCCCACCAAAAAACTCACCGGATTTGGCCCATTATATTTTTTAAGGGCATATTTTCACCATTTTTTCTTTAAAAGATTTTAAAAAATCATTATTTGTTTCGACCAAAGGGGGCACGTACAGACCTTCACTGGGGGGGGGGCAATAGCCCCGTGTGCCCCTCCCCCCCCCCCCCCCCCCTCCTTGTGTACGCCTATGGACCAGACCAGATTATATCGACCGCCCTGCATGCTCATGGCATTTTGTATAATTACTAAACCAATTAGTGGCCCACGATGCATGCCCTTCTGCCCTTCCTGGTTAGTTATAGCGAGAAATTAGCCCGTTTCAACTAAATGCGTCACGATCTCCTCCAACACTTGTTCACAATTAATCCACAGCACTGCACTCGACTCTCTCCCACCATCCACTCAAGTGTTCAACTCCCGGCCCTGAATCAAGCACATTCGATCTCCGCCTTCTCCCACTGACCGAGGCCGATCTCCCCGCCCTCCTCTGCTTGCGGTTCCTCGAGAGAGAGCGGCGCGCCTCAGCCCCTCTCCACCGCGGCAGGAGGCGGAGCACCAGACTCACCTGCAGGCCCATCAGGTAGATGTACTTGTTGAGGTTCTCGTCGTAGCGCGCCACGTTCCGCATACAGAGCGCTACCTGCTGTTCCTGCGTCTTGAAGCGCGGCGGCAGCAGGCCGTGGATGCCGAGGCGCTGGCGCTCCTCCAGCGTAAACGCCATGCCCTGCAATCGAAACGGTCGTCGGTCATTCCCAGTGAAGAGTGAAGACATTCAGACAAGTTCATATTTTCCGTCGAGAAACCACGTAGAGAATCATTAACTTGCACATTCCCTCAAACTGATGCAGCTTTCGATCAACTCAAGATCGTCAATATTCAATAAACGTTAGCGAAATTGTATATAATATACAATATATCGAAAGAGTCGCGATCGTCGTAGACTGTATCTGGTAAACAACAACTGGAGTTGATGCGAAAATCGAAACCGCGCCGGCCGCTGTCCTGCCAACCAACAATGCGGCTAACGGACCCTCGTGACGGCGTCACGCTCGCTGACAGAGCTCGTCACGAGACACGTCACGCCGCGTCGTGAGTCACGCTGCGCCACGCCCGCCGCATGTCGTGACGTCACCGTCACGGTGACGGCCGGTGGGACACACGTGACGCTAGGCATCACGGCCGAGTGTCTCGGCAGCTTACGAAGGCACGCACACGAACACAAGTGTTCTAACAAATAACCTACCGAAGGAAAATGCTAGTATATAATTATGGCGAGGTCGGATTTGAACGAAAACAACCTGAACAATATGCCATTGTTATTGCAGCACGACGTAGTTGCGTAAATTGGTTGGTAAGTGGCGTTTGCCTACTTCTTCTTGGCTGATTTACAGTTTCTTGCAGAACAAGCGGAACACATCGGCTAGTCATGCAAACGTCCTTAATTCATCCGCTCGAGAAAGTCGCCGTATTTCGTAAGATCAGCAACGCACGGAGCGCAAATAAAAGCAGCTGCAGCAGAGTTCATGCGATTCCAGCTCGTAGGTAGCTATATCTGTACCGGTCTTTTCATGTTCACGAGTCAGGATTGCTAATAAGGTTAACATTCTATTTTGTTCGGCTCATACGGCTGATTCTGATTCTAGCGGGTTCAAAGCACACTCCGTTACATTTAATCTGGTGACAACGACCAACGCGACAAGGCTCGTGTCACCACCCCTCTACAGCTTGACTTTCACAGTTCGTGCCGAATAAACACCTTTCCGTGCACAAAGTGACTTATGTCATTAGCATGTTTAAAGTTCCTTCGACTTTGAGAATGGGTTGCTGTTTATACAGAAACCATGCATTGTCACCGGGTGAACGGCGGTGAATCCCCCAGACAAAGCCGAAGGAAGGAGACCATGCCACTCCATTTAATTGTCATCTACCTTCTCTGAAACTGTATAAAATTAATCGAGAAATAAAGCGATGCCAAAGAATCACACAATTAGCCAGGATGTTGATTTTTAACGTATACTCCATTATATTGTATTCGGGAACATCCACAGTAAACCCATGGCTTTTCAGAGCCCGTCGTTATGAGTGCGTATAGGCGGATAGAGAACAATGGCATGTCTGTGGCGTGTGGGCATGTCATTGCCGAGTTCATAGAACGTGCATGTTCTACTGCAGCCCTAACGTCAACAGAGCAGAACAGAACCTTCTGTTTTCAATTTCACCTGCATGCCCGCGGTTCAATTTTCCCGGCCAGCCGTTCAGTATGGACCACGCGCCGCAATGCGATATATGCCGCAATATGTAGCATGTTGGGGACTAGCAGGTATTATGGGCTTATAGTCGCTATAGACCACGCGCCGCAATATGTAGCATGTTGGGGACTAGCAGGTATTATGGACTTATAGTCGCTATAGACCACGCGCCGCAATATGTAGCATGTTGGGGACTAGCAGGTATTATGGGCTTATAGTCGCTATAGACCACGCGCCGCAATATGTAGCATGTTGGGGACTAGCAGGTATTATGGGCTTATAGTCGCTATAGACCACACGCCGCAATATGTAGCATGTTGGGGACTAGCAGGTATTATGGGCTTATAGTCGCTATAGACCACGCGCCGCAATATGTAGCATATTGGCGACTAGCAGGTATTATGGGCTTATAGTCGATATAGACTATGCGCCGCAATATGTAGCATGTTGGGGACTAGCAGGTATTATGGGCTTATAGTCGCTTTTCGGTTGATGCGGACTTTTTGAGTAGTCATATCGCAATCAGTTCAGCACTGCATAGTGAACATAACAGTTAACACATCACGCCAATACTACACATTCTATAATAACATCGGTTTGAGACACTGCAACCAACGGCCACGATTTAGAGAAGGACCCCAGGGAGTATAACGGCTAACATGTTCTCAATCGAGGCATATATCTGTCTGGATCCATTGCGCGTCGTCCCATATATGTCTGCGGGATACGTGTATCCTCTGCGAGTGTAACTATTCACAGAGAATACCAACATATATATATATATAATATACATGAGATATATCGCATGTCATGTCATCGTACCACCACATCCCACGAGCCCGCCTGTCAGCCCTACCCTACCGCCTGTCAGCCCTGCCGCCTGCCAGCCCTACCACATGTCAGCCCTCCCCTACCACATGTCAGTCTTACCGCCTGTCAGCCCGCCCGCCTGTCAGCCGGGCCGCCTGTCAGCCCTACCGCCTGTCAGCCCTACCACCCGTCAGCCCAACCGCCTGTCAGCCGGGCCGGCTGTCTGACCGGTTGGCAGGCAGTGTGCGGCCTGGCAGCCGGCCCAGTCCCAGCTGAACCCAACAGAGTCGCCGCTAGCCCCGGTAGCCACCGGATCGAGGATTAAACGCTGAACCGGTCGCGGCCTGTTCGCTGTCGCCGGGGATTTTACACCGGCTCTGTCGTCATAGGTCATGGCAGAAGCTGTTCACGAGGCTAGCTAATTAGAAGGCGCGGCATCCGGACTGATGTTGGAAAGAGACATTCGGTGGATGACTGGGTTTATAACGGAACGCAGAAATGTCAGCCGCACCTGCTGATGCTGATAACCTTGTGATAAACAAGGAATGCATAAGGCGCAAGGTGACCTATCGTAAACCCTGTCTATTCAGGTTATCTCTCTCAGGAACATATATGCATTAGTCAAGTTACACAATGTTCTCATCAATTTACAGGACATAAATAAATTCCAAGTAATGATTACGAAGCAGCAATGGGTGTTTCCCAGCTCGGCATCTTCAGAAAAGTATTATATATCAGTCATAACCCCGGCAGCAGGGCACGCTGCATGACGCGGCAGTACTGACGGGGGAGTAACCCAGTGTTACGCGGCAGTACTGATGGGGGAGACCAGTGTTACGCGGCAGTACTGACGGGTGAGTCCAGTGTTACGCGGCAGTACTGACGGGTGAGTCCAGTGTTACGCGGCAGTACTGACGGGGGAGACGAGTGTTGAATTTTTTTATTTCATGACCTGGTCCCGGAGAGTAAAAATTCATAGGTGGAGAGTAAAATTGTATTGTCAGGCAAGTTCAGATTTTCATTTTTGTTTTAGTTATTTTACTTGGAAAGTAAAAAATCCTTATTTGTAATAGATATTAAATCCTTCTGAGGAAAATTGAATTATATTTTAACTACAATGTAAGTAAGATCAGGCGAAAAGAGAGCAAATTTCCTGAACAAATATGAAGAGAGCAAAATTCTGTGGACCCAACAAGTTCAGAAAATGGCCCAAATTCCAAGGCTGCGGATGACGACAGCTAACTGCTACCAGTGATGACGCCCTAGTAGTGCGTGCTGCGTGGACTATGGCGTCATCATGATGATGACGCAGCGATGACATGGCGATGACGCGGCCATGACGACATATCCCGGCGTCATCATGACGGCCAGGTTCGACCAGACCCTCTAGCAGGCCCCGCAGGCTCGGCGAAAAAGCAGCCGCTCCGGGAGGAGGGCCGGAGGATATAGCATGTATTCGTCCGTCCCACAGCGTGACGTCACTGTAGTGTGGACTGACTGCAGTGCAGACCCCGGGACCCCGGGACCCCGGGGACAGGAAGCGGCGCTTCCCGTGTTCCGCGGTATCCGCCCGCGGCCCCAGCTGCCAGATGGTAAAGCCGGAGCCAGAGCCACGCTCGGCCTCGGCGACTCTGTACTGTGCGGCAACTATGCTGCAATGCTGCTGTGCGGCAAGATATAGAAACTGTGCGGCAAGATATAGAAATGGTGCCAAGATATAAGCACTTACGTGCTTTTGCACATTCCCACCATATCTCTGTTTGTATTGTTTTGTTTTTGTTTTGCTTTCAATACACCATGATGATGATGATAAAAACTCAGCCTGGCCAGTAGCCACACATACAAACACAAACAGTCTGTGGTGACGCGTGAAGTTTAGCACGCTGAATTGACGTTTCCGCGCGATCTCACGCAAGTATTGCTCATTTAGCTTGGTTAGTGGAAGAAAAAAAAGTCCCAACGAAAACTTCGACAAGATTCGTCTTACGAAAAACAACGAAAGATTCGTCTTATTAAAACGCTAATACAAGTTGCCGAGAGTCCAGGATTTCCATATTTGCATGCCATGTTGAATCAAGCTTAAATTTGTATGCATGTGTTAATAAGACATCCAGCAATGCAATCTAGCAATGCCTTCAGCGCTACATGGACAAGGACAAGTTTCCCAGAAACGCTGAAGCCTATTAGTAAAGTAACCTTGTAAAGTAACCTTGGCTGAAGCCCAGAACAGGACTCGAATTCCCGATATAATCCACTCTGCCGACAACTGACGCACCCAACTAACACGAGTCTCAAGTCTCAACTAACACGAGAATAGCTCTCATATCCTCTTACAGGAAAACCCCCCTTCGGTCGTAGCCTCATCTCCCGCGTTCGGTCGTACGTATTTTGTTCCCGTTATGTAACTGTTTTTCAGTGTTGTGCTTAACCGCCTGGCAGATCAGGAGAGGCAGAGGGCATGTCAGCAGCTAACAGACAGCGCTGCCTACTGATAGGTCTAATACAGGCCTAATACAGGTCATCACACTTCTGGCGCAGCGAATGGTCCCGAGTCATTTTAAAAGGACACAGGTGACGCGGCCCAATCCCAGTCGTGCTTGTGAGAGCAGCGACGCTATAATCCCAGTCGTGCTTGTGAGAGCAGCGACGCTATAATCCCAGTCGTGCTTGTGAGAGTAGCGACGCTATAATCCCAGTCGTGCTTGTGAGAGTAGCGACGCTATAATCCCAGTCGTGCTTGTGAGAGTAGCGACGCTATAATCCCAGTCGTGTTTGTGAGAGTAGCGACGCTATAATCCCAGTCGTGCTTGTGAGAGTAGCGACGCTATAATCCCAGTCGTGCTTGTGAGAGTAGCGACGCTATAATCCCAGTCGTGCTTGTGAGAGTAGCGACGCTATAATCCCAGTCGTGCTTGTGAGAGTAGCGACGCTATAATCCCAGTCGTGCTTGTGAGAGCAGCGACGCTATATGTCAGATGAACGCATTCCTTTCGTACGAAATATTCCCAGTTGCGTTTCCTAATTGTGGACCTAATTGTTGTTTTCTGCCCAATGCAATGCTTTTAAGACATGCCACTCGCTGCAGAAGTAAGAAAGCGAGCTCCGCGAAACTCACAGGTGTCGGGCTCCTTCTCAACTTCCTTCAGTAAACACCCGTCAACCGGCCTCGAGCGCACCCGAGTCAACCTGCTGCTGTTGCTGTGCTTTACTTAACCCATCCGCAGTCCGCTATACCGCCGTGTTGTATCCCCCCCCCCCCTCCCTCTCTCCGTCCCGACTCTAAGTAACCTGGCGGTAAACGGTAAAACCACTGCGGAAAACGGCATAGCACATATCTCTGAGCGGAATCAGAGCTGATATCGATTGCACCTACTCTGCGAGTCCCCTGATGCATTCAGCGCGCGGGCTGCTGTCCCGCCGACGCCGCCCCCGCCGCCTATCGCGGGCGTGACCGTCAAAAACGACCACCCCGCGTATCGCGAGGGTGGTCGCCGGATCGACCGACCTTGTGCTGCTGTCCTTGTGTCCCCGTCCAGACGTCATCAGCTGACAAGGCGACGGCGACGTATGTTTATCGGAGTTTCGCGATCGATGTAAACCGAGCTTCAGACAAGCCGGTGGTCTTATCTCAAATGGTATTATTTACCATGGTAAGGCGCCGTAGTTGGCGATGAACGAGCGAGCGCGAAGGAAATGTATGGGGAATTTCAACCCGATCGGGGAAGTAATTTCTGAGATACACAAAAGGGTGCGCACGTGCGCACGTGCAGAGGCACCCACCTTTGACTTGTGGGGAAAGTGGGGGCTGAGAGCTCCCTAACCACACACCAAATTTGAACACAATCGGCTCAGCCGTTCCAGAGATATAGCATAGGGGTGTGCACGTGCGCACGTGCAAAGCCACCCCACCCCTGACTTGTGGAAAGGCGGCGACTGAGAGGTCCCTAACCAGTAACCGCACACCAAATTTAAACACAATCGGCTCAGCCGTTCCTGAGATACAGAATAGGGGTGTGCACGTGCGCACGTGCAGAGGCACCCACCCCTGACTTGTGGGGAAACTGGCGGATGAGAGGTCCCTAACCACACACCAAATTTGAACACAATCGGCTCAGCCGTTCCTGAGATATAGAATAGGGGTGTGCACGTGCGCACGTGCAGTCACCCCACCCCTGAGTTGTGTGAAAGTGGTGGCTGAGGGGTCCATAACCACACACGAAATTTGCACATAATCTGCCAAGCCGTTGCGGAGTTATTGCGAGAAAATCCTTTTCAACACCCCTCACGCGGCACGCGCCACGCGCAGTGGTAGTCACCCATATGAGTCGGCACTGGTCTCAAACAGGGTAGGTTAGATGGGGCTGCTCAGCAAAGAAGTCCGCTTGTCAATCGGACGTGCGGTTGCAGAGATATGAGCTTCTCAAAAGCGTCGCCACGGGTCGGGCCGGGTCGCTCATCAGATTTTTCCCATACACCACGGAAGGACGAGCGTGCGCTTCGCGCTCGCTCGTAATTACATTATGTAAGAGACGAATGGGCTCCATATCAGCTGAAAGTGACATAAAGCAGCGGCGTTCGTTGTTTTGTCAGCTAACAAGCGGTAAAAGTCGAACACTCGTACAGAATGTTTTACAGAGGACCACGAGTTAGCCAGATCAGTACAAATGGCACCGTCATCTGGATCCAATTTTCCAACAAATGAAATACAGCAGGGAAATGAAACCAGTTTCCCAGCAATAATCGAATTCATTTTGGGACGGCATTGTGCCGACTATCGCACAAGTCGCCATGGTAACACAATGACTATTACATAGAATTATGACCGATCACGCAGCATGAGAGTCGCCATGGTATCACGATGACCGATCACGCAGCATGAGAGTCGCCATGGTATCACGATGACCGATCACGCAGCATGAGAGTCGCCATGGTAGCACGATGACCGATCACGCAGCATGAGAGTCGCCATGGTAGCACGATGACCGATCACGCAGCATGAGAGTCGCCATGGTAGCACGATGACCGATCACGCAGCATGAGAGTCGCCATGGTATCACGATGACCGATCACGCAGCATGAGAGTCGCCATGGTAGCACGATGACCGATCACGCAGCATGAGAGTCGCCATGGTAGCACGATGACCGCTACCGTAGAGTATGAATGGTGATGCAATATCACTCGATATTAATTGACCTGAGTGGCGACCATGATAGCAATTTTATCAATGCAGTGGCCCTGCGTCTATCAATGAGCCGAACCGGAGGCGATAACGGTGCTCGTGCAGGCGTAGGCACTGGAGGCGATAACGGTGCTCGTGCAGGCGTAGGCACTGGAGGCGATAACGGTGCTCGTGCAGGCGTAGGAACTGGAGGCGATAACGGTGCTCGTGCAGGCGTAGGAACTGGAGGCGATAACGGTGCTCGTGCAGGCGTAGGAACTGGAGGCGATAACGGTGCTCGTGCAGGCGTAGGAACTGGAGGCGATAACGGTGCTCGTGCAGGCGTAGGAACTGGAGGCGATAACGGTGCTCGTGCAGGCGTAGGCACTGGAGGCGATAACGGTGCTCGTGCAGGCGTAGGAACTGGAGGCGATAACGGTGCTCGTGCAGGCGTAGGAACTGGAGGCGATAACGGTGCTCGTGCAGGCGTAGGAACTGGAGGCGATAACGGTGCTCGTGCAGGCGTAGGAACTGGAGGCGATAACGGTGCTCGTGCAGGCGTAGGAACTGGAGGCGATAACGGTGCTCGTGCAGGCGTAGGAACAGGGGGTCGACAAGTGCAATAACACGCATGATTTTCTAACACTTGAACAGTGAGCACATGCTTGCAACAAAAAATGGTAATGCATGTAAAAAAATCGAATTGAACAAGTTGGCCTTGCTATTCCCACATTATGAAACGTTCATACGCCCTGGATGAACCCCATGTTCAGTTTAATATCGGAGTGATATTGTAGACGAGGCCAAAATATGATGTAAATGCATCACATTTTGCATATAAACATTCCAACCGAAAAGATATTGGCAGTTTCCTACTGATAAGTGATCCACGCTTATATCGGTCGGTACTCAGCAAGTACTCGATAACGAATTCAGTAAATTAGCCTCCCTACGCATTGCTATTTATCATGAAGGTATGCAATATGTTTCCTGCATTCTATCTTTTGCGAATATGTGCCAAAATTTGTATGAACAATCAACAATCATCAATTATTTGAACAATCAACATCAACAATCAACAAAAAAGTGCATTGAAATCGGCAGTTTAGCTTGGCACCGGCTGGCCTGTGCCAAGCTAAACTACGGCGACCTATTTAGTGTCGGCGATTTGTTTACAAGTGCCCATTCAACAACGTTGAACAGATTGATGCAAAAGCGCCAGAAATGTTGTGCTTTGGAGGGAAAATACCAATAAATAATTTTCCCAAACTTCGAACTTTGAATTAGGGAATAATTGTATTTAATTCTTAAATTTAGACCACAACATTGTAATACCATAACGGTAGCCAAATAATTTGTTGCTAACAATATCAAAAGGTGATTATCTCCCTTTAAATATTGGCCTCCTGCTGGTCGCATTGAGTCTGTGATTGTGCATTATTACTGACTAAGTTTTTTCGGGATGTAATTTCCTACATTTTACAATTGCTGTTGTTCACGTCATTACATACGAAGCTTCTAAGCATTTGATGGCGATGAAGCGAGCTAGTACATACTGGGTTACTTTATACTCTCCCGATGCCTACTCGTGTCACTGAAGAAAAAATCAGCCTTCTGAGAGGCAATATTGAACATGGTGGTTATTTTAGCCACCGTATTTAGTTCGCCACTCAGAATCATACCCCGTGTGATGCCTGAGAACAGCGCTCCCCGCCGAGCGAAAGGTCACGCCGGGATAACGGGGTCACAGGAGCACCGGCTGCTTGTGCCGCCATCTCACCTTGTTAAGCCGGGGGTCCCGAAGGTGGTCGATCCCGCGCACCATGCTGGAGCACATGTCGTCTCCAGACACGTTGTGGAAGGGCCGCTGGCCCAGACGGTCCCGACTCAGGTCCTGAGACATCGTTCTGACGGGTACGGCACCAGGTATACGTCCGTTAGAAGCGGCTCCCGACCTGCGGCGAGGGAGACATTGGTCCGTCAGGCAATCCCTAGAGTCAGGTACAGGCAGACAGGACTTACAGCCAGACACAGTGGTCGGCTGTACGGTTAGATAGACACAGCCAGACTCGAGCTGCGGTAAGATTGGAAGACGGTCACCGTTTGTGCTGGGCTTAGCGCAACTGCAATCGCTCAAATTTGCAGCATAGCTCGAATACTGGAGTCGCGAGTCATGGCCATCTGCATTTTAACTGCATTTCATACTCAATCATTGTGTAATGTTATTTCGGCATCTGCCCATTGGCATCGCAAACAGTTGACAGAAGCACGACCTTCACTTTGATTGCAGAACCGTGCGGAATAAATACACGTCCTATGAGCTCGTCTCCAACCTGGCCCGGCCGCCTTACGATTGTGCAAGCTCTGCGAATAGCAACCGACCCACCGAGGTCATGACGACACGTACAGCCTACAGCCGTCCCAAATCAATACCACGCAACAAGAGGCGACGCAAACAGGCACGAAAATACCTGGCGACACAGTTCAAACACAGTTCACATCATATAAACAGACCCATAGGAGCATAGACAGAGCAGACAGTAGCAGCGATGACATCAGCAGTTCAAACAAGTAAACAACCGACACTGCCAAACGCTGTCCTTCGCAGCCAACAAACCGACCGACGAGCCGCCAGCACCCACGACCGGAGAGCACAGCGCGGCAACACCCGTACCTGGAGAGGGCACAGAGCAGAGTGAGCCGGCGCCGGCGCCAGGCCCCCCACATCTCCGTCCGGCACCGATAGGCGCCCGAGCTCCAGGCTCGACCCACCCGCCGCCGGAGACCGGGATCCTGTGACGTCACGTATCCGGCCGGGAAACTCACGGGGCGCCGCTCACACCGCAGACCCGCTAACGCCGAGTCGCGACGACCCGAGACGAGAGTTTGCGGTCGGGAGAGGGTAGTACTTATTGAGTAAAGGTCCCCGCCCCACCCGCTCTACCGTTCGTTCCCCACTTGTTGCATTCACTGACGGAGTTAAAGGAAATAGTTCACCTTCAACATGGGATTTTGAACTGAAATAGCAGTTTTGTAGCACGTGTTGAGAAATCCTTATCTGCAACTTTGCTTGGCTGAAAAGACTCTCCAGCCGAAGATATTTGACTTTTTGGCGAAGGAATGTGGTTTTTTTTTCTTCTTTTTTTTACCCGGACCGGCCTATAGTCATATCCCGGGTTTGGGGAAAGTACTTCTGGCAATTTGCCAGGCAAAGAGTTACGTTAGTCGGTTTATGGGAACCCGAGCAAGAAAGGGAATAGGGTAGCTATTTTACGTTAAGTGAATTGTTCAAGTAAATCTAAAGTCTATCTTACGTTAAGTATTTCGTTCAAAGTCAAAGTTAAAATAAAACACAAGACACATACATACACAATATATTTCATACACACACAGAGCAGAATACTTGTACAGTGTCAGAGTTGATGGAGCCGTGGGGGGCCGTCATTGCAACAGCGGGAGACTGTTGCCAGTCTCCCTAGCTCCGGCGCCTCGGCGAGACCTGGTTGTGGGGTGTGTTTAGCTGGGCGAAAAGTCCTGAATAATAAAAAACCCAGCGTCTATAGCAAAGGGGAAAAACCTGCGCGGTGGGCCAAAAATGCGCAAGGCAAAAAACCCCTGTTATATTTGTTTAGCTAAACGTGTTTGGTAGAGATAATCTAAGAGGGGACCTATCAATACAAGATAACTATCACCTAACAGTGTAAAAAAGTTTGACAGGGTGGATACTGCACCGCAGCGCAGTGGACACTGCACCGCAGCGCAGCAGCCACCGCACCGCGGCGCAGCATCGGCGTGTGATCTGGTTTGGCAGGGAATCATGCCGCCGCCAACGCAAAATCGCACATCAGCCATCGGCGTCCCATCGCAGAAATCCCCCGCCAAATCAGCCACGCCACGAAGAGCCACGGCCAGAAACCCTCGCCGCGGGGCCGAGATCCAGCAGGGGGCCCCCGCAACAAGACACCGGCAGCCAAGGCGCAACCCCACGTCGGCAGCAACATGATTTAATATACTGCACCGCAGCGCAGCGGACACCACACCGCAGCGCAGTGGAGTGAGCACCGCACCGCAGCGCAGCGGCCACCGCACCGCAGCGCAGCATCGGCATCTGTTATCAGGGGCGGGTGTTCAAGTACTCGGCTTTGGCAAGAGCGGAGTAGAGGGGAGAGGAGGGTTGGGAGGAGCATTACGTTAAGAAATGAACAACGAATTCCAATGGAACCTTTCGTTGCGCGACTGATTTGGCAGGCAATCATGCCGCCGCCAACGCAAGACCGCACATCTACCATCGGCGTCCCATCGCAGAAATCCCCCGCCAAATCAGCCACGCAACGAATTTCGCCGCGCGGCCGAGATCCAGCAGGGGGCCCCCGTAACAAGACACCGGCAGCCAACACGCTACCCCACGTCGGCAGCAACGTGATTTTAACACAATTTAACATGCTGCACCGCAGCGCAGCGGACACTGCACCGCAGCGCAGCAGCCACCGCACCGCGGCGCAGCATCGGCGTGTGATCTGGTTTGGCAGGGAATCATGCCGCCGCCAACGCAAAATCGCACATCAGCCATCGGCGTCCCATCGCAGAAATCCCCCGCCAAATCAGCCACGCAACGAAGAACCCTTCGCCGCGCGGCCGAGATCCAGCAGGGGGCCCCCGCAACAAGACACCGGCAGCCAACACACAACTCCCGCGTCAGCAGTAACTTGATTTAACAGTTAGTCAGGAAGTTATTTCTGACTGGTTTGGCAGGGAATCATGCCGCCGCCAACGCAAAACCGCACATCAACCATCGGCGTCCCATCGCAGAAATCCCCCGCCAAATCAGCCACGCAACGAAGAACCCTTCGCCGCGCGGCCGAGATCCAGCAGGGGGCCCCCGCAACAAGACACCGGCAGCCAACCCGCAACTCCCACGTGAGCAGCAGCACGATTTAACAGTTAGTCAGAAATAACTTAATGAAGTATTTTGTTGGAGGTGATTTATTGTTTCTTGTTGAACCGTCTCAAATTGCGGCGGTAGCAGTTACGTTCAGAGGGGGGGCTATCCGGTATTATAGGGCGAGGGAGCTGGGAAGGAGGGTGGGGGGGAGGGGAGGGATGGCGGGATGGCGGGGAGAGGGACCGACTGTCTTCAGAGAGAGGAGGAGGGTGGGAGTTTGGGAGTTGGCGAGTGACGGCTCTGATTAGAGAGGCGTCAGAGTCCTCAGCGTCAGCGTCAGCGTCAGCGTCAGAGGACTCGACCGGGGACTCCGCCAGAGATTCGGCGGGGGTGGGAGTGGGTGCCGCTGGGGCACTGCCAGAGTCCAGAAGGGACTCGGCTGAGATGGGGTGGGGCTCGGCCTGCTCTGTCGTCGGTGGGGGTGTGCACTGCCGCCGCTGTGACGAGGCAGGCGGTGGCACCGGTGGGATAGACTCACTTGAGGTCCGACGGGGGGGGGGCGCGGGTGGGGTTCGGTGGGATGGGGGCAGCGGGGGCCAGACGCTGGGGGCCAGCGCTGGGATGGGAGGTGGGGTGGGGGGACCGCCTTGCGGGCCCGGGTCTGCTCGGCGGCTATCGCTCGGGCAGGGCAGTCACGGGACCATGCGGGGTGGGCGGCCCCGCACGACACGCAGCGAGTGGCTGCGGTGTCGCCACCGACACATTGGGCTGTGTCGTGCGTCTCTGCGCACTTCCCGCAGATGGACTGGCGGGCGTGGCACTGACGCTGGTGGTGGCCAAACCGCCAGCAGGCTCTGCACTGCAGTGGCCCTTGGGTCCACTCCTTGACTGTGACTACTATGTAGCCACAGTAGATGCGTTCCGGGAGCTGTAAGCCCCGGAAACGCAGCCGGACCATGGGGTTGGGGCCTGGTCGCTTAGACCGCATCCGGACCACTTCTGTCACCCCCTGAGTCACTAGCTCCTGGAGGAGCACGGTCTCAGTCAGATTGCTGACTTCGGGGCACAGGATGAATCCCTGGCAGGAATTCATGTGGTCGGGGGCCGTCACCTCACAAGCCTTGTCCATGAAAGACGGGATGGCTAGGAGGGTGGCAGTCTGCTGGCCAGACAGGGTCTGAACCAGCAGAGCGCCGGAACGGATGGAGCGCGCGCTGGCCACCTCTCCGCAGAGGGCGACCAGTTGGCGGCGCACCGCGAACGGGTTGGAATGCCTCATGGTCACTCCGTCCTTCCTCTGAATGAGGAGGAGAGCAGGCCCGTCGGGTGGCGAGGTGTTGGGGGCGGGAGCCAAGCACCGGGTCGGTCCAGGCGAGGCTCCTGAGGGGAGCCGGGGGTCCAGGAGGACCGTCCGGGGGGGGGGGGCAGACCCCTGAAGGGGGTCGGGTGGCTTCTGAAGGAAGCCGGGGGGTGGCCGCGCGCCGGGACGGGAGGGGAGAGACTCCTGAAGGGGGCCGGGCGGGGGGGTCGCCATGAGGGGACGGAGGGGCGGGGAAGTCGCCATGAGGGGACGGAGGGGCGGGGAGGTCGCCATGACCGGAGGAGGGAGGGGAAAGTTTAATGAATAACCTAAGTTACGTTAACGTGGCACACACGGCAGAACGTGTTGCCAGCTGCAATTAATCTAAAGAATGAAGCGGGTTCTCTACCTTGCAAATTGTGGAAATTACGTTACCTACTTAAAAATATATAAGGGCTACCTATCTAAGGGTCTAACGACCCTGCCACAAGCACGTGGACAGGGTCCCGCACCCGGAAGCGGTGGAGAGCTGGAGAAGGCTGGATAGAAGGCGTCCGTAGGTCCGATGTCGATGAAAGGATGGGAATGTGGCGCATGTGGCGCATATATGATATACCGTACCGTCTGAGAGTGCCAGCACTGGTCTGAGCATGCGCAGACCAATAACGCACACCATAACATTAATAATTTACGACCTTCTGTCCTGAATTGGCGCGATGTAGGACCATTTTTGAAAAGAAAAAAAGAAACTGTATTACAAAATATAATAAAATCGTGTTCTGAAAAATGTTCCGAAGGTGAACTATTTCCTTTAAAATCCATTGCTGTGATGAAGGTTGCGTGCGTGGGGTGGTCCCAGCACGCTGGCGAAAACAGGCTGCAGTGAAAGTCACGACTATGGTGCGTTCCAAGGCACCAGCAAAGCGTGAAATAGACGAGCTTAAAATTACAATATGTCAAGGAACTAAGGAAACTGAAAAGTTGGAGTACGTCATGTAGCAGGTAGCTGATGACTCAGCAGATACAAGTGTATGCACAAATGAGTCTCCGGAAGCCAAATGGCACTGGAAACTGGAAACCATTAGTGGAAACCGCAGGTGAAATCCCCAAGTATACCTGGCCAGCTCGCAACACGCTAGCGTTGTACCTATTGTAAAATTACCGATGACGCAAGCAAAACTTCCAGCTCGAGGATTCAAGCAAAACTTCCAGCTCGAGGATTGCCCGCTGAACATTGAAGGGGTAAACTAAAATACGTCATTGACTCGTCATGCGGCGTAGTTGCCAGCCCCGTGCGATTCGCTATAATCTTGTCTGCTGACACAGCTTTTCATAGCGCGACATTTCTGTCAGCAATGCTGTCTGATTGGCGGTGCCTGACTGAGTCTCCACATCCGACAGACAAGACAGCTGCAAATAGCTATCAGAGAACAACTAAGCCCGCCTAAAATGTGTGCGAATTATAATTATACCGTGCGGCAGAGCACAGGAGACATCGTACTGAATATCAACAGTTCACACCTTCTCATCCATACTACAAGCAGCAAGGCTGATATTACCCCACTGTATTGTGTCTTGGCAGTTTACCTTATGAAGATAGATTAAAGCAATTGGGTGTTTTCACTTAGAAGGCTAAGAGGGGATCTAATTGAAGTCTTCAAATTTGTAAATGGTCAGCATTCTAGATATTTAAAGGCAATGTTTGAGTTCAATAGGGAAAATCGAGGTAGAGGTCATCAGCATAAACTCATTATGAAACAAAGTAGGACTACGCTACGACAGTCATTTTTCAGTAGAGGGGTTGTAGAATATTGGAATAAGCTACCAGGGGATGTCGCTGATGCAGTGACACTTGCTTCCTTCAAAATTTGATTAGATAAATACTTTATAGAGAAGGGATTAGTTCATAAATACTCGTGGGATTAGGGTTATTTTATGCAGGTAGAGTAAGGTGATTTGAAGGGGCGAGACTGGTGGTGGTGGTGGGGGGGGCAACCTCCCCCCCCCCCCCCCCGAGGTTGGTGGAGGGGGAACCGAGAGCCTCTTTGTTGCACTTTTATATTATGTCTTTATGTCTTTTATGTATGAATACATCATAAGCATCTAGAAACGGTGGGGTTACGGTACAGTTTTAGGTTGGTATTATTCTTCAAGTAGACCAAGTAATCTGGCCTCACTGTGCTTATGCACAGGCATATCATGTATGCGACCCAAGATTCGCTGCCAGGAATCGGTCCCACTTCGGTTATCACAATCTAATGGTCATCCAGACAGCAACGCAGGACTACACCAAACATAATACTACTAATTGATTACCCACACGTACCTCGCACACGCAAACACACGCAGCCCTTCCTAAGTCACCGACGACAGACACCCCGCACGTCGACCTCCCGTCCTTCCACTCCACCGCCAACTGCGCCACACCGGCTCCACTCCACCGATCCACCGACGACGTCTCCGACGACGCCTGGCGTCGAAACCGACGAGCCCCCCCCCCCCCCCCCGGCTGGGAAGTCGGTCACGTCACCGCTATCCCCCCCCCGCAGCGGGTGACGTCATCGTCCCACTGTTCCTAGGAGCGGTGGGTGGGCCGACGGTGGTCCCACCTGGCGACGGTGGCGCCATCACCTCACCACCCTTTCCGTCGCCGGCGGTGTGTCACCGTGGGGTGAGGTGTGCTGGATGGCGGGGAAAGTTAGCACTTCCCTTCCCGTTCAACTGTAGGTGAAGTTGTTATGGTAGATGATGCTGCTCTGCATTTACGACGGTTGAAGCAAGAGACAAGCGCACACAGTCACCTGACACGAGTACACGTTTGCGAGTACACGTACACGAGAACAAACGAGTTCACGTTTATACAATATAGGTAATTTTAGAAGGCTAAAAACGTGACAAAAAAATACAGCTTTGGTATGGTCAGTGGCGGCGGATCGTATTTTCGGATGGGGGGGGGCAAAGAAACCCAGGGGGGGGGGGGGGGCCCTCGACCAAAAGTGCCCCCTCCCACGGCCAAAGGCCCCCCCCCCCATTTTTTTTGGCGCGAAATGGTATCTCCTCGGATTTAGGCCACTATATTTTGCAGGGCCCCTAAATAGTCGCAAAAAAAACGTCGGACAGGCCCCTCTTGAAGTCGCAGGCCTTCTGAGGGCCCACTCAGGCCTATCGAGGGTCCCCTCAGGCCGCCTAAGGGACTTCTGTCGGCCTCATAAGGCTCCTTAGGCTGGTTGGGGGCACATCGAGGCCCTGGGTCATTGTTTCGGTAAAAAAAAATCGAACCAACTTCTTGGAGGGCCCCTCTTACAAATCATGTTTGCCCCCCTCCCCCCCCAAAAAAACTTATTGAGTGGGGGACAGCTCCCCTCCCCCCCCCCCTTATCCGCCGCCACTGGTGGGGGGCAACTTGACCAAGAGGGCCGTCGATGTTCGTGACTGCAGGGGTAGCCGTTTTTTTATCAGCAGTAAATATTATGCATGCGATAGCAGTATATCATATTGCTTTGTGTCTCGTACGGACTTTAAACAAAAATATTGAACTAAAAATAGGCAGGTTTTTGCGAAGGGAGGGGGCTTGAAGAAAATATGTCACAAAAGCTGCCCCTAAACTTAACTAACAATGGTATTTACGCAAAATCGACACCCACACGACTTTTATTGCGCCGCGAAGAGGTGCCAAAATTTAAGGTTTTGAGCGGGCTGAAGAACTATTTTTTGCTGTTGGAACCAGGATGCAGGGTCAAAACGAGGAAACATGTCTGGGGCATAAGGTGGGGTCAAAAGACATGTTGCCCCCCCCCCCATTTAAGGACAACGGTGGGCCTATGACCCCATGCCCTCCCCTCCCTTCCCCTTCCCCTTCCCCTTCCCCTTCCCCTTCCCCTTCCCCTTCCCCTTCCCCTTCCCCTTCCCCTCCCCTCCCCTCCCCTCCCCTCCCCTCCCCTCCCCTCCCCTCCCCTCCCCCTCCCCCTCCCCCCCCCTCCCCCTCCCCCTCCCCCTCCCCCTCCCCCTCCCCCCTCCCCCTCCCCCTCCCCCTCCCCCTTTCCCTCCCCCTCCCCCTCCCCCTCGGGGCCGCCAGTGTGTACAGTCTATATTCGACGATTTTGTACTGGAAAAGAACACTGAATGATTTGCGCTGCGTAGCGGCGCGTATTTTTTTGCTTTATTTTTCGTCTGGATAACAAGGCCCTCAAAAAATGGATTATTTTCATTGCATTCATTCCAAAATGCAATTCAGCCCAAGGCTACCAATGTAGCCACTCAATGAGATTCTTCCACCGGAAAGATAGAAGGAATTTCGCCCCAGTGGCACAACAATGTGATATTTTCGACATTTTTGCAGAATTATAACAGCTTGGGTGCAGCTTGGGTGGGTGCTTACCAGTTCAAACACGTAATACGTTTGATGGATTTCCAACCATGAACCACAGTCCACATTACACAAAAAACGGCGGCCACTATGGTTTCGTTCGCGACAAAAAAACGATAGTCAACAAACATCCTGACATCGAGGATTTATCAGGACGCACGTATGTAATATGCGCCGCGAAGCGACGCGTTTTTTGTCTCAATTTTACACCATTTCGCACAAAATAGGTGGGTTTTCAGCAATTTGATGGGGCACCAGGGCATTGGTGCCCCGCCTCCCCCTCCTGGATTCAAGGGTGCCCGGTGCCCCCGGCGGGTGCCCCCTTTTTGGGTGGGGGTGGAGGGGCAAATCCAGTGGCGTATTTCCAAAGTTGTTGAGCGGGGGTAGCAGGCCGTCAGCCGTCAGCGAGAAAGTTGTTGACAGGGGGGGGAGGAGGTAGGCAGGAGCGTCGCCGATAATTTTTGAGTGGGGGTCAGCTGAAATGACAAAAAAATGTAGCCCCATTTTTATGCGTGTATTTGTATGCCTTTTCAGCAATTTGTAATGCGGTTTTCATGTTATAGTAGATATTTGTTATTTAGCGCCGCCAAGCGGCACGAAATTGTACGGGTTTGCCTGATACAACCCATAAATATGGACGATGGGCCTTGTAGGGGATAAGAAGCTAAAAATTATATGCATTCAATTCACCGTTACAACGAACCGAAGACGATGACGATCGCCACCGACGTGACCACCGATCATTTTTGATAATTTTAAATATTAATTTTAGGTCGTGGAAAACGATATTGTAATATTGGAACCAGACCGTGAGTGGAGACAAGACTCAGGTAACCCCTATTCCTGGTTGCACATCTCGGTATGATGAAAGATATTGAAATTAAGGTAGTTTTTCATATACATATGCCTCGGATAGCCAATCACGAAGACGATGACCGGTGACAGTCAGCGCTCAATAGTACATATGCTAATAATAACTATATACATATGTACCGAACTGTAACAAACAACTGGTAACGGTGCAAATGGTTTGAAAACAGCAAGAGCCAGAACGACTTTTCCGCGCACAAATGGCTCCTGTGGATCTGGAGGAGCCTGGGACGAGATGGCTTGGGGAGATGATCCTGGCCTGGTCCCACTATTAGCTCTTCGGTCCAGCAAGTTGGGTACCGCTGGATCAGATTCCGGGTGCCGATGTCCGCGTTTTTGCGTTCGCGTCGCCTTTTTTTCGGAACTCGGCAGACTAGCTAAACATGTAGCCCGCTTGAAAGTTAATATTTTATGAAAGGAGTGGGTCATGGGGCTAGCAATTAGGTACCGCCAAGGAGAGCCTCTGCCAGACACTTAAGGAATTCATTTTCCCATTTTCCAAATTTGTATATGCAATTGCGAATGTTGTGTCATGCCGCGAAGCGGTGCGACATTTTCAAGTTTTTAACTGGATAGCTGGATTTTGACTACTACAAAGGCAATTTTTAGAACTGTACGTCCGACCGTTTGGGGGTGGGGGCAAATCATAGCTTCAGGACCTTTGAAAGGGCCATAGCCCCTTGTCCCCCCCCCCCCGGATCCGCTGCTCCCCTCCCCCTGTTCCACCGCCTATGGAAGCGGATCCCGACTCCCTCAGGGCGGCCTCAGGCGGCCAGAGTGCCCCTCAGGCGGCCAGAGTGCCCCCTCAGGCGGTCAGTACCCCTCATGTGGCCAGAGTGACCACTCAGGCGGCCAAAATGCCCCCTCAGGCGGCCAGAGTGCCCCCTCAGGCGACCAGAGTGCCCCTCAGGCGGCTAGAGTGCCCCCTCAGGCGGCCAGAGTGCTCCCTCAGCGGCCAGAGCGCCCCTTCAGGCGGTCAGAGTGCCCCAGAAGGCGGCCAGAGTGCCCCCTCAGACAGCCAATGTGCCCCCTCAGGTGGCCAGAGTGCCCCTCAGGCGGTCAGAGTGCCCCCTCAGGCGGTTAGTGCCTCCTCAGGCGGTCAGTGCTCCCTCAGGCGGCCAGGGTGCCCCATCAGGCGGCCAGAGTGCCCATCAGGCGGCCAGAGTGCCCCTCAGCCCTCAGGCGGCCAGAGTGCCCCTTCAGGCGGCCAGAGGGCCCACTCAGGCCTTGCGTTTTGTTTGACTACTACTTTACTTGCACTTTGTTTGAAAGCGGAGTGAAATTCGTGTCGAGTCACTTCGATCTTGGAGGGCCCCTCTTACAATTTTTTTTGGGAGGGGCAAAATCATATGTTTCCCCCCCCCCAACTTCTTGAGTGGGGGGGGGGGGCAGCTCCCCCCTCCTTATTCGCCGCCCCTGGGTATGGTTCATTGTAAGGATATCGTGACACGCACATACTCCATCGCCTCAATTATGCAATATTATTAAATTACCGTGAATACGTACAGACGCTGGAAAGCTGTATTTAAAAGGAATGTTTCACCTTTGTATTAGTTTTAAACTGAGATAGCCATTATCTTGGGCCGTTATTTAAATGACTAAATTACTAAGGTCATTTTTCCCAAAACTTAACCGTTTTTAAGCAATTAAATTTATAGTTTGCAAAATGGGGCCTAGGCTAGTGCCGCCGCTGATTGGCTGACAGCGACTTTTTCGGCCAATCCCACTTTGTCAGCCAATCAGCGGCGGTCTATATCTCAATATGACGTCATCAAACCAAATATTAAAATTTATTTTTTAGAAGTTAAGTGCGGTTTTCGAGAAAACAAAATCACCATCGTTTTCAGCAGCACTACTTCATATTTTCGACTAAAACCAGCGCATATTTGACAACTTCCAGAAAGGTGAAACATTCACTTTAACATGTTAAAGCATTGTCTTTAAATCCACCCGGTTAATGATTTCATCCTTTATTATGTGACGATCGCACTAATGGGCACTATAGTACGGCGGGGTTATAATACGGCATCGACAATGGGCAATTGTTTGTTAGCTTCTTCACAAGCACAATGACCATAATTTTACGCCAACTGAACAAATTAAGCCAACACCAGCACTGCAAGAAGACAAGCAAAGAAGACAAAATGAGGAGGTAGGAAAGGAAACAATTTTAGATGAAATAAACTTAATTCGAGCCATATGGTCAGCGGGTAAATACACTAGAACATACAATATCTTATAATATTCAACAACAGCAAAACAACATCATAATGTATCGTTATACAATGTTACAAACACCGTATAAACCAAACAATGATACTATAAAAACCGATGAGCGTTGACGCTTTGATCGACATGTCCCGGTGAAAGCTCGACCATCCGTCGATCTCCGAACAGTACTGAGATCGACGGACGGTCGAGTCCTGGAACCTGAACTCATCATTCTCCTCCGCCTCCGTCCGTCCTTCCACCAGTGCAGTGTCGCAACGCTGCCCACCAGTTCCGGCGGATACAGAATATCCCGGCCGGAAGGAGCCCTGGAACCACCCAGCAGTGCGTCCCTGGTCGGACGCACGCACAAGCTGCGTCAGGGCCGCCGCCCTGCTACGGCCGCACACGCGCCAGGGGTGCCGCCTCAGTAGGTTCCCCGCGCAGGTGTGACCTCAGCCGGTCCCAGCGCGGCTGTGACCTCCGCTGCTCAGGCGGGGCACCGAGGCTGACGGCTCCCCGGCGAGCCACGCCCCTGGTAGGGCACCACCAACAGTGACTGGGTTTTATTGTAATCCAGGACCAGCTCTAAGGCAATGACTCGAGATGTCCCTGTGCGACTGTCAAATGTACTAAGGACACACCTTACACACCTTAGTAGTCGAAGGAGAAACGTGTCATACAAGAACGGACGCGGATATCCTCAGCCGAACCTCGGGCACTTCCTCCACATTTACCTTGACAGCGCTCCTGACGCTAGTAAACAGGATACTGTTCCGTCCTCAGTCGTGGTGAATGGGACAACCAGAAACATTCTGCACAGTCTGCAGTCCACAGCATAACGATAACTAAACAGTCACCAAGGCTGCAGAGTACAGAGTGCAGAGTACAGAGTGCTGCAGAGTACAGAGTGCAGAGTACAGAGTGCTGCAGAGTACAGAGTACAGAGTGCAGAGTGCTGCAGAGTACAGAGTGCAGAGTGCAGAGTGCTGCAGAGTGCAGAGTGCAGAGTACAGAGTGCTGCAGAGTACAGAGTGCTGCAGAGTACAGAGTGCAGAGTACAGAGTGCTGCAGAGTACAGAGGCAGAGTACAGAGTGCTGCAGAGTACAGAGTGCAGAGTACAGAGTGCTGCAGAGTACAGAGGCAGAGTACAGAGTGCTGCAGAGTACGGAGTGCAGAGTACAGAGTGCTGCAGAGTACAGAGTGCAGAGTACAGAGTGCTGCAGAGTACAGAGTGCTGCAGAGTACAGAGTGCAGAGTACAGAGTGCTGCAGAGTACAGAGTGCTGCAGAGTACAGAGTGCTGCAGAGTACAGAGTGCTGCAGAGTACAGAGTGCAGAGTACAGAGTGCTGCAGAGTACAGAGTGCAGAGTACAGAGTGCAGAGTACAGAGTGCTGCAGAGTACAGAGTGCTGCAGAGTACAGAGTGCAGAGTACAGAGTGCTGCAGAGTACAGAGTGCATAGTACAGAGTGCTGCAGAGTACAGAGTGCTGCAGAGTACAGAGTGCAGAGTACAGAGTGCTGCAGAGTACAGAGTGCAGAGTACAGAGTGCTGCAGAGTACAGAGTGCTGCAGAGTACAGAGTGCTGCAGAGTACAGAGTGCTGCAGAGTACAGAGTGCTGCAGAGTACAGAGTGCAGAGTACAGAGTGCTGCAGAGTACAGAGTGCAGAGTACAGAGTGCAGAGTACAGAGTGCAGAGTACAGAGTGCAGAGTACAGAGTGCAGAGTACAGAGTGCTGCAGAGTACAGAGTGCAGAGTACAGAGTGCAGAGTACAGAGTGCAGAGTACAGAGTGCAGAGTACAGAGTGCTGCAGAGTACAGAGTGCTGCAGAGTACAGAGTGCAGAGTACAGAGTGCTGCAGAGTACAGAGTGCTGCAGAGTACAGAGTGCTGCAGAGTACAGAGTGCTGCAGAGTACAGAGTGCTGCAGAGTACAGAGTGCAGAGTACAGAGTGCAGAGTACAGAGTGCAGAGTACAGAGTGCTGCAGAGTACAGAGTGCAGAGTACAGAGTGCTGCAGAGTACAGAGTGCTGCAGAGTACAGAGTGCAGAGTACAGAGTGCTGCAGAGTACAGAGTGCAGAGTACAGAGTGCTGCAGAGTACAGAGTGCAGAGTACAGAGTGCTGCAGAGTACAGAGTGCTGCAGAGTACAGAGTGCAGAGTACAGAGTGCTGCAGAGTACAGAGTGCAGAGTACAGAGTGCAGAGTACAGAGTGCAGAGTACAGAGTGCAGAGTACAGAGTGCTGCAGAGTACAGAGTGCTGCAGAGTACAGAGTGCAGAGTACAGAGTGCTGCAGAGTACAGAGTGCTGCAGAGTACAGAGTGCTGCAGAGTACAGAGTGCTGCAGAGTACAGAGTGCTGCAGAGTACAGAGTGCAGAGTACAGAGTGCAGAGTACAGAGTGCAGAGTACAGAGTGCTGCAGAGTACAGAGTGCAGAGTACAGAGTGCTGCAGAGTACAGAGTGCTGCAGAGTACAGAGTGCAGAGTACAGAGTGCTGCAGAGTACAGAGTGCAGAGTACAGAGTGCTGCAGAGTACAGAGTGCAGAGTACAGAGTGCTGCAGAGTACAGAGTGCAGAGTACAGAGTGCTGCAGAGTACAGAGAGCAGAGCCAGACTCGGTCAGAGTCGGCACTTAGAAGCGGAGTCGGAGACGGAGCCGACCAAACCCTTCAATTCAGCAGCAATGATCCAGGGCTGCACAGTCTGAGTCGGAGACGAAGTCAATTCAAATCCGTCAATTCAGCATCCCTGATCCAGGGCTGCACAGTCTGAGTCGGAGACGAAGCCGACCAAACCCCTTCAATTCAGCAGCCCTGATCCAGGGCTGCACAGTCTGAGTCGGAGACGAAGTCAATTCAAATCCGTCAATTCCACAGCCCTGATCGTTCCAAACCGGGCAGGATTGCAGGCGTTTGTCCCAGCACCTGGCTTCTCCCGCAGTAACGCGTCACAACACTCTCGGCAGGTCATCCTGTACCGTCTCCATTGGAAGGCAGCGTCTCGCTAGCGGACCAGGAGCCACCAACTGCGACTCCTTCAAGACGGCTGCACGGAGATGTGACTCGGACGGACAGGATCGATTAAAGACGCCTACACGGAGATGTGACTCCGACAGACAGGATCGATTCAAGACGCCTGCACGGAGATGTGACTCCGACAGACAGGATCGATTCAAGCCGCCTGCATGGAGATTCAGCAGGGGTCGCGCAATGCCCGGGTAAATATAGCCGGGTAAATGTCCGGGTAAATATAGCACGGAGCGTAAACAGTGGGACTGAGGACAGGCACCGAAAGTGGACAGCCACGCCGTTTAAAGCCGTTTCAAGCTAAATTTAGCATTATTGCCGTGGTGCAGCAATAATGCTAATGCTATCCAATAATGCAATGCAATAATGCTATCCACAGTATGGAACGGAAATAGAAGGGTCGAAACGGCTGTGCCTTGTAAGCCGCCCGCTTCGGCGTCTCTGATACATTAGGCGTGTCAGTGATACAAAGACCATCTCGGTAACACCCGCTATCAATTTATGACAGGGAGCTAAACGTAGCTCACACATGTATTCTACCAGGTAACCGACTGAGGCAAACAAGAATGGTATATTTTAAGTTTTGCGGGACAGCGTGCCACTCACAAAACTGGTAGCTCAGGAGTACGACCCATACATAAATAGATTAATTAATCATCAGCTCCAGCAAAATGGCACTGAATTGATGCCGGTACATAAACGATTGACTTACTGAGAAGTGTAGTCGCCCGGCACCTCACACATGGTCGATGACGCCCTCGTTCCCATCTTGCGCGCCTCAGACATGAGAACTGAGCGGTTCTGCCAGAGCACTATCGGAGCGATGCCGCACGTGGACGTATATATCGCCTTGACGTGGACCTTGTCCACGAAAGCCGGGGCCGGTTATCAACCGAAGCAGCCGAAACGACAAGCACCTATTGAATGTTATCAATCGGAAGTCCAAGAGCAATTTAACTTATTCCTAGTGTGTGCAGGAAAGGAAGACGAATAACTTACGGTTATTATGCTCCATTACGGGGAAACAAATATGTATAAGGCACATCTAATTTTGAATGTCTGAGAATATGTAATAAGAACGATATTTACAGTGTTAAAATGGCGCCATATGGCGCACAGACAGCCAGCTGCGCCACAGCACTGGCTCATTATTTATAATCAGACAAACAAAATGACATCCGTGAATGATGGCATGTGGAACCTGCGATGGCGCAGAGTAACCATTTCTTTCAGGGAAAACGGCCAAATGAAAGTGAACTTGTCCCGACAATTTGAGAACGAGTGGAAAATATTCCTGAAATTGTCGATATTTATTTGTGCATAATTTGTAAATTTATAAACAAATTGTAACTCGCCAATCTCCCATTTTTTCTCGCAAAAACGGCGCAACGAAGTTGAGGCGCAGGATCTCTTATTTCGGTAAAGGAGATCAGCGTCAGACAGGCACGTCGCCAGGGTTTTTCTCAGGGGGAGGGGGGCACGTCAGTAGTAGAACAAATTTCGATCCTCAGCCATATGTAGTTGGCCGGGGGGAAGGGGGGTAGGGGGTCGTCAGATATTCTCATTTTATCTAGTGTAAATTTGTTTTGCTCAGGGGGGGGGGGGGCATGGTCCCCGTGCCCCCCCCCCCCCCCCCCCCGGCCCCTTGGCTATGTCCCTGGCGTCAAAGCATGGAGGAGCAAATCCGCCAATAGGGGAGACTGGGGGAACGCTAAAACATTTGTTTGGATCCTCCTATCCTTGTAGTGGACAGACAAAGCACTCTACAGAATAACACATATAGTTGGCAAGCCATATCGATTGGCTATCAAAAACAGGTTTGACAATTCAGCCATCAGATATAATTCAGCTGTTTAAAAAAATCTGAAAGTATAGCCGTTTTCACGAAGGATTATTGCGCTGAAAAGTTTCTGAAAGATTCTGAAAGTTTTGAAAAACTACACAACTTTTACATGCGATTTTTGGCTAGAAATGTCTCATAATTTTGTAATATGTTGGTAAGAATAAAATATGTTGACAAAATTGCGGTTTGGTGGTAATAAGCAAGATAAGTATTGATAGAATATTCCTGAAAATTTCAGGAAGATTCTATCAATACTTATCTTGCTTATTACCACCAAACCGCAATTTTGTCAACATATTTTATTCTTACCAACATATTACAAAATTATGAGGGACCAGCCCAAATACAAAAATCGCATGTAAAAGTTGTGTAGTTTTTCAAAACTTTCAGAATCTTTCAGAAACTTTTCAGCGTAATAATCCTTCGTGAAAACGGTTAATATAAAATTTCGGTTTTGCCCCAAAATTGCGGGTAATGCCGCATGTGTCAAAGTAGCCTTTCTCTTACTTAAAACTTAAAGTTTATGAGCGTTTTATAAGTTGTTTAAGTTTATGAGTTTGTATCGAAGTGTTTACTGTTTAAATAGTTAAGTCCCATTGTAAGCAGTCGCAGACTAAAATATTATGCAGACTTGCAAACGCTGCGATATTTAAAACCACACATTTGTTACTTTGTATATGCGAGTGCTGCAACCACAGTTGTCCCCCTTGAAGGATGCCATTCAGGAGAAAATGTTTATGGAAATAGAAATACTTTCTTTCAAAATACTAATTTTTCAAGACCAAGACAAAATTTAGGCAACGCCGAAATTTTTCAGTGATATTTAGGCTTTGCCCCGGGAGACATGTCTTAAATTGTCGAGAGCTTAACCGTGGGGCTAAATATCGTAATTTCATATTTGGGTTATCCTTTACATTGCAGATTCAGGCACAATTATTAATATCCAAGTATCATGCACCAACACAAAATTATAGCCCTCTAAAATAGCACCTTGTTTATTTTTACGTACCCTAACAAGCGCTCCAACCGCGCTGCATCTCAGTCAATGGCTTTACCGGCGCGATTTCGGAGGCAACACACCATTTCTAGCTAAGCTTCTGGAACTGTCAGCAGAAGCCGACACCTCCCACGTAATTGACAATTTCGGCTTTTCCCGTAGTTCGGCGTTCCCCCCGTCTCCCCTATGATGGCAGCTAGACAGAGACACAGAGGACAGCGGGCTTCCAGTCCCAAGTGCCAGTTCCAGTCCTCAATCGCCTCGGCCACATAATGATGTATGCGATAAAAAAAAATCGCAAAGATTCCAAAATCTTCCTACGCCCTGAAGCCATTCTTATTTTAAAAAAATCGAGCCGCTGGCTGGATTTTTTTTCTTCAGAATTGCCTCAGGACTGGAAATTTGTTATGTTTGGGCAGTGTGTAAAATACCTGCATATTATTTGGCTTTGCTGCTGCATTTCCGAGGTGCTGTTTCGACGCTAAACATCTCCCGCGCCGGGTCCTGAGGCCATTCTGATAAAAATAAATCGAGACACGGCTCGATTTCTTTTTATAAGAATGGCTTCTGGCCCGTTTCAAAATGACGAATCTAGAGAAGGCATGAGGGTCATGCCCGCTGCCTTGGGTCCAGTGGTGGCGGAAGGTATTTTCAGATGGGGGGAAAACAGGGGGCCCCTCGGCCAAAGCCCCCTCCCCCAAAAAAAAACGCGAAATGGTATCTCCTCGGATATAGGCCATTATAGTTTGCAGGGCCTCTAAGTGGTCGCAAAAACAAACGTCGGACAGGCCCATGTTGAACAGAACCTGTGTAGATTGAATGATAAGTTCGTAGTCTGATACAAAAGAATTTGCGGCAAGTCCGAGGGCCCCTCAGGCCTTCCGAGGGCCCCTCAGGCCTTCAGAGGGCCCCTCAGGCCTACCGAGGGCCTTCTGTCGGCCTTAGAGGGCCCTCGGGCTGGCTGGGGGCACTTCGGGGGCCTCGGTCCTTTTTTCGGTCAAAAAGGAACAAATCGAACTTACTTCTTGGGGGGCCCTCTTACGGTATGGGTGGGGGATCATATCTTTGCACCCCAACTTTTTGAGTGGGGGGGGGGGGCAGCTCTGCTCCCCTCCTCCACTCGGAGGAGATGATACGGTATGGGAGGTTTCGAGGGTGGCTCGCGAAACCTCAGTGGTATGGTGTGGATCCGAGATGGTTCGAGAGCTACCTTGCAGACCGGCGGCAGGTAGTGAAGGGTGGCTCGCGAAACCTCAGTGGTATGGTGTGGATCCGAGATGGTTCGAGAGCTACCTTGCAGACCGGCGGCAGGTAGTGAAGGGTGGCTCGCGAAACCTCAGTGGTATGGTGTGGATCCGAGATGGTTCGAGAGCTACCTTGCAGACCGGCGGCAGGTAGTGAAGGGTGGCTCGCGAAACCTCAGTGGTATGGTGTGGATCCGAGATGGTTCGAGAGCTACCTTGCAGACCGGCGGCAAGTAGTGAAGGGTGACTCTCTCTCTCACTTCTTTTATCTCACGGTGTCCCTCAGGGATCCATCGTTGGCCCCGTCCTTTTCAGCATATTTACCAATGAACTTCCATCTCACTTGCCTCACGGACGTTTGATATCATATGCAGATGATACCCAATTGGTAGACTCCGCTCACCCTGACGAACTAACCTCCCTGAAATCCCGGCAGGAAGAGACTATCCACGCCGTTCAGTCTTATTTTACGTCCAACTGCTTGAAAATGAATCCCGCCAACACTACATTGCTACTTATCGGTACCCCTCAATCTTTGAAAAAATCGTTATCCTTTCACCTCAACATTTTCGGCCATATTCTAACTCCCTCCCGGTCCATGAAGATGTTGGGAGTCACAATCGACAGTAACCTTACCTGGGAGAACCACATAGCTAATGTCACCAAGAAGTGCAACTCCATCCTTTTCTGTCTCTTTAAAATTAGGCAAACGTTAAAATCCGAAAATGTTTGGGGAGGACACGTCTGCAGCTGTGCTCAGTACTAGATTCATGATGGCCGCTCTCATCCAGTTTGGCTGTGGAATAGGCGCCCGCCCAAAGCCGAAGCGTACGAATTCACCGAGACTTGACCTTGAAAAGTTTATCTGTGTTATAAGGTATAGGTCACAAATCGCCTACGATCCCAAAGTCGAGCCATAGCAATTCTTGCTGTTTTATTATGAAAGAGGCTAAGGTTGTGGAAAATATAATTAACTGCATACGCTATTCACTGACGAAATGGTGATGTTGAGTTTGCAACATTCAAACGGCGACTCCAATTTTAGGAATGTGTGCCAAGCAATGAGTGGTGCACATTTATTTTTTGATCTAATGGGGGGAGTTTCGGGACCCAAATTTTGCAAGTGAAATCGGACACGCTTAATCGCCCGAGACACACCAAAAACTCCATATTGGCCCGCGAGGTGGCAATATCCCTCTCGGGAATCTCGGGAATCTCAAGACTCCAATGAACGACGTTCCGAATGTGCAAAATCAGATGGAACCACGAGAAGCCTCTGTGAGTTGATTCCGTGAGCCTTCGTAAGTCGGTTCCCTCTGGGCTCTGACCCCTCCCGCTCGGCAGTAACACCCACGTTCCACATCTCTAGTGCAGAGCAGCCCCCACCAGTAACAGTTAGCAGCACTCGGGCGTTTGGGCGTTAAAAACCTTCTACACCATAGGGTTACCATGTTAACCCGCGCGGCGCTGGGGTCTCCATCCGAACGTGCGGCGCTGGGGGTAAATTTTACCCCCCTCGTATCTTCCGAACCAATAACCGCAGCGAGATGCGCAAGGCGGGGATCGAAAGCTCTCAGTGAGAAGAATCTAACGCATGCCCGAAAATATTAACATAAGGTCACATGTCAGGTCACGGTCAGGTCAAGTGTCAAAATGTAAGTATTTGGGTTTTTGGGCTATACTTTCCATCCAAAGCCTTGTATTGCAACTATTATCTCACGAAGTGCTCCCAAATGTATAATGCATCTCCCGCATAAGTAAAAGTGAAATTTTAAGCAAAGGTCAAGGTCAAGGTCAGGTCACAAAAGGTCACAGGTCTACGAAAGCCATGCGACACATGTTGTATGGGTCATTTTACACGTATAATTCGATAGAAGCAGCCATTTTCACAGCTTGACACCATATAATCGCCCTCAGGTCAAGGTCAGGTCACAATTAGGTCAAAATTTGAAATTGATTAATCTAAATAAACATTGCATGTTTCTAGACTAGTTTTGTCTTCGAAATACAGTGGTGGCATTTATTTGTCTGTATCTGGTCAGTAAAGGCAAAAAAAACGCAATTTAAAAAATGACGTCATGAGTTACTTATACTTAGAGCCATAAGTCAGTCAAAAATAAAGAAATTGCTTTGAAATTTGGTTTGAACATCGTTCATACTCGGTTCTCTAATATAGCTTCCGGTTTTTTTAAATCTTCAAACAAAAAACTTTTGTGGAAATTCTTCCCCAAAAATCAGTTTTTTGCATTTTTGGGGGTCAAAAACCCAAAATTTTGAACATCTGAGATAGCCATGTTAAAGACAATGTTGTTTTCTTTCTTTTGACGCCTTTTATTTGCGATTTGCATCAACACGCTATTTTCTACGATTTTGCAAACATTTAACGTTTTTTCACCAAAAATGACATGACATGACGTCACTAAAACGTAATTATCTCCTCAAAATTTTCACGAATTTCAAAAAAAATTGTAACACAAGGTGTAGAATTGATGTACCATAAGGTACTGAAAGTTTCATTTCGATATCTGTCATAGTTTTTAAGTTATGGAGAAAATCCGGGAAGGGGGGTAACATTTACCCCCCAGCGCCGCGCGGGTTAAATCGATGATTTTCAGACGAGACTGGCTCGTAACCTATGATACATATTTTAAATCAGACTTCTGAAACAGATAGCCACAAGTCTTAGCTACAACGTTTTTATTTATCATTTTTCGATATTCCGGGCGTAAAGGAGTAAAATGGGCTTGGGGGTTAAAAAATGTCGGAACGACCGCTGATCGCTTCCTTCAGAGCTACTACAGTACTGAAATATACACTACTTCGACTACTACTTCGTAGTAGAATTTAATATGATCGCTTCCAAATACTCTATATGTACTGCAAATACACTACTTTGACTACTACTTCGTATATTTGCTGGCGTTTAATTCACTAAATAAAGATGTAATCTATGGAAATAGAAGTTATTGTTAGCAAACAATACCTTAAATTTATAATAGAGAAAACAATTACGATAAAAATGATATCTTGTCTAATTCATTTGGGCGTTAAATTCCTTACTGCTCTACCCGTTGTTCTATTACCCTGGTGCAGAGTCCACAGCAGGCAGCAGCTGACCCTCCGCGTCCACGCGTCGTCTGACCTTGAACTAGCGCCGGCGTCTCACCTCAACTCAGCCAGGGGCGGGTACCACGCTGAGTACAACGCCACCGACAGCCCCAGCACCAGGCCGGACAGGAACGCCTCCAGGCTGGTCAGGGTCATCCTCGGCCTCCGGGGTCACACGGGAGACAGCCGGTCAGACGCACATGCTGGACTGTCAGTACGGGCGTGTTCTGTTTACGCTCCAGAGCCGACTGGTGGGAGGGGAGCCAGGAGAGGAGGCCCCGCCATCTGTGGTGGGTTCTTGGAAGTAGCGATCTTCGTCGTCTCCACGAGGCAGACAGCATCGTGCCGAACCGCGAGGGAAAATGTGCTGTTTGCTACAGACCGGACGGAACGGTGAATTGTTATATAGCCTTGGGTGAATCTGTCAAGTGTCAACCGTCGAATAGACAAATCAACAGGAAGATGTGATAATATATGTTACTGTTAACATGCAAACATTATCGCAAACTAAAAGAAGGCGGATCCCGAAACCCAAAAAGTTATGTTGCTGGAATGTCGACGTCCTTTTCTTCTCCGAGAAATACATTCGATTCTTCCGCTTAAATAGGATCTGAATAACTTTCCTTCAAATGCTAGGTCGTAACAAGGGGCGTGTTTCTTGAATGTAAATTAAATTCTTCCGGACCTCAATGGGTCTTGCAATTTTTTTCTCTGAAAATAAACGGTTAAAACCATGGAGGTAGGTAATTTCCTTGCGGTGCCCCCATTTACTGGTTTCGGTTAACAAACCACTGTCCGTGGGCGCGAGATCTTTCTTCCGGAATTCTACGATATTGTGTGCTAAAACTACCAAACCTTCCTCCAGGAAACTACTGCCAAATGCACTGCCATCTATCTACTGTACTGCCATCTACTGCCATATAGGAGTGCGCGGCCTATATAACGAATGCATGAATGCCACGCTGTGATTGACCTTCATTGGAAATGACGGCGGTGAGTCCGTGGTTCAAGGTGGACATTATAGACCTGTATACGCTAGGGCTAGCCACGGGCAGACTTCACAGAACCAGCTTACTCACGCGATGACGCTCCTGGAATTGGCACGGTGAGCGTTACTAAGCCTGGGTAGTTATATGTCGCTGTTTTCAGAAGGCCTACAGCCTCGGGACCCTTTATACGACTTGCCACCCGGCTCAGCCATCGATCATGGTGTGCTCGCCGCACGTCACGCCATCATAACGCGGACACGATCGAATCATTCCGGTAACAGACACCGCGCTTACCGGTCCACCCACCGCCTCCGTCCACCTGATGACGACTCCCAGAGACCCGCGAGGGTCATCAGGGAACAGGCACTGCTGAGTCCAGCGCAGACGGCACGATACTTACTGCCACCGGGACTGCTGAGTCCAGCCCAGACGGCACGATATATACCGCCACTGGGACTGCTGAGTCCAGCGCAGACGGCACGATACTTACTGCCACCGGGACTGCTGAGTCCAGCCCAGACGGCACGATATATACCGCCACTGGGACTGCTGAGTCCAGCGCAGACGGCACGATACTTACTGCCACCGGGACTGCTGAGTCCAGCGCAGACGGCACGATACTTACCGCCACCGGACTGCTGAGTCCAGCGCAGACGGCACGATACTTACTGCCACCGGGACTGCTGAGTCCAGCCCAGACGGCACGATACTTACTGCCACCGGACTGCTGAGTCCAGCGCAGACGGCACGATACTTACTGCCACCGGGACTGCTGAGTCCAGCGCAGACGGCACGATACTTACCGCCACCGGACTGCTGAGTCCAGCGCAGACGGCACGATACTTACTGCCACCGGGACTGCTGAGTCCAGCCCAGACGGCACGATACTTACCGCCACCGGGACTGCTGAGTCCAGCGCAGACGGCACAATACTTACTGCCACCGGGACTGCTGAGTCCAGCACAGACGGCACGATACTTACTGCCACCGGGACTGCTGAGTCCAGCCCAGACGGCACGATACTTACCGCCACCGGGACTGCTGAGTCCAGCGCAGACGGCACGATACTTACCGCCACCGGACTGCTGAGTCCAGCGCAGACGGCACGATACTTACCGCCACCGGGACTGCTGAGTCCAGCGCAGACGGCACGATACTTACTGCCACTGGGACTGCTGAGTCCAGCGCAGACGGCACGATACTTACTGCCACCGGGACTGCTGAGTCCAGCGCAGACGGCACGATACTTACTGCCACCGGGACTGCTGAGTCCAGCGCAGACGGCACGATATATACCGCCACTGGGACTGCTGAGTCCAGCGCAGACGGCACGATACTTACCGCCACCGGACTGCTGAGTCCAACGCAGACGGCACGATACTTACTGCCACCGGGACTGCTGAGTCCAGCCCAGACGGCACGATACTTACCGCCACTGGCACTGCTGAGTCCAGCCCAGACGGCACGATACTTACCGCCACCGGGACTGCTGAGTCCAGCGCAGACGGCACGATACTTACCGCCACCGGGACTGCCGAGTCCAGCGCAGACGGCACGATACTTGCCGCCACCGGACTGCTGAGTCCAGCGCAGACGGCACGATACTTACCGCCACCGGGACTGCTGAGTCCAGCGCAGACGGCACGATACTTACTGCCACCGGGACTGCTGAGTCCAGCGCAGACGGCACGATACTTACCGCCACCGGACTGCTGAGTCCAGCGCAGACGGCACGATACTTACTGCCACCGGGACTGCTGAGTCCAGCGCAGACGGCACGATACTTACCGCCACTGGGACTGCTGAGTCCAGCGCAGACGGCACGATACTTACCGCCACCGGACTGCTGAGTCCAGCGCAGACGGCACGATACTTACTGCCACCGGGACTGCTGAGTCCAGCACAGACGGCACGATACTTACTGCCACCGGGACTGCTGAGTCCAGCGCAGACGGCACGATACTTACCGCCACCGGACTGCTGAGTCCAGCGCAGACGGCACGATACTTACTGCCACCGGGACTGCTGAGTCCAGCGCAGACGGCACGATACTTATTGCCACCGGACTGCTGAGTCCAGCGCAGACGGCACAATACTTATCGCCACTGGGACTGCTGAGTCCAGCGCAGACGGCACGATACTTACCGCCACCGGACTGCTGAGTCCAGCGCAGACGGCACGATACTTACTGCCACCGGGACTGCTGAGTCCAGCGCAGACGGCACGATACTTACCGCCACCGGGACTGCTGAATCAGGGGTGTAGGATAGGATCCTATTCAGTTGAGGGGGCTTCAGCCCCCCCCCCCCCCCACTTGGCTTCCACCCCCCCCCCCCCCAACTTGGACGAGGAAGTGGGCCAAATCCGGGGAGAAATCTGTATTTTTGTGGATTCTGATGGTACTTTAAAGGAAATAGTTCACCTTCAACATTAGTTTTAAACTGAGATAGCAGTTTTGTAGCCCGTGTTGGGAAACCCCTATCTGCAGGTTTTCTTGACTGAAAAGACTTTCCAGCCGAATATATTTGATTTTTTGGCGAAGGAATGCGGTGCTGGCGAAAGAATGTTGTACTGGTTTTAGCCCGGGCAGAGGCTATACCATCAGCCAATCAGCTTGCAGCTGGTGCTAGCAAGCGAACGCCGGCCGACGGTTGGCACATCTCCAATGCGAGTCTATCTTTACGCGACTACTTTCGAATCTGATTGGCTGAACCATTTTTTACATTCGCGTGACGTCAGGACTCTGACTCAGAGAGTATGCATATAGTTTTGATAAACAATACAAATTGACGACCTTATGTCCTGAATCGGCGCGATATAAGGCCATTTATGACAATATACAAATAAATTGTATTAAAAATATAATCAAATCGTGTTTGGTAAAAACAAATCCAAGGTGAACTATTTCCTTTAAGCGATCTTTCCCAGCTCAGCCCCCCCCCCCCCCCCAAGAAAAATAATGGAGAAGCCCCTACGCTGAATCACCCAACTGATCTGAACTCGTCGTTCGTTACATGAATCGCCGGTTCAGTATTGTGAAGAGAGCCAGCAAGTTCACAGCAGGATGATGACAGTGACCGGTATATGACTGCAGTACATCGATAGTTGACCAGGCATGGAACCTTGGACTATTGCAGGTAATGACTAATCGGCTCAATGGATTTATAATGATCGCTACGAGCCAACTATGCAATGTGATTGTTGCAATCAATGCATGTGTTAAATCGAACGTTGTTGCTACGTAAAAATTGCTCCAGTTGACATATGGCAGGGTCTCGGACTTTGGACCGGTTTCGCGGCCAAAACCAGCCCGAAATCAGTGTTGTTTCACTGAAGAAAAAAACAACCTATCCGGACCAGTTTTTTCACGAGGAATTCGAATCTGGAATCGAAAATAGCATGGCATCTATTATTTGTTTTAATTCCGTAAAGGTAGCTCGTGATCACTTCGCGTCTGCGTGCGGTTGCCATGCCGTTTACCCACCGTTTTTACAAAACGCGATAAATCGGCAGGAAAACCAATAGGATCTGTTGACAGCATGTTCAGGTGCAATAGCTATTGGTTTGCTAATCGACGTATGCCTTTAAAAAAACTTTTTACAAGAGGGTGATTTTTTTTACAAGTTGAGGTCAACAACAACACCCGAGCACGAAACCATTGATTGCACCGTCAATATAGCTCGCAGAAGATTGACAATGGCACCATTTTGTTCCTAAGGCTTTGGTGAATCGCTCCATTTCCAATTTTACTATTTAGAACCCGGATAAGTGTTGTAGAATAATGGTTGTATGGGAAATTGTTACTAAATTGACCTATTTGAATATAGTTTTTACTCTGGTCGGTTCGGCTAAGATCCAATGCAGCGTCAAAATAAAATGTGAGAAACTAATTGAACCCGATATGCTCTGAAAGCAAATTGAATGAACAAGAGAATGAGCATAGCGAGAACTCCGCCAAGCATATGGTTGTGGTGCTACGGCTCTTTGAATTTGGGCGACCAAATATTGTTTACCCTGAAAAAACGCGTTTTTTTTCCATTTTTCGTCCTTTATGTTAAACTATTCACACTCGGAGTAAAAATATTTAAAGGAAATAGTTCACCTTCGGATTTTTTTTCAGAACACGATTTTATTATATTTTTTAATACAGTTTCTTTTTTTCTTTTCAAAAATGGTCCTACATCGCGCCAATTCAGGACAGAAGGTCGTAAATTATTAATTTTATGGTGTGCGTTATTGGTCCTGCGCATGCTCCCTGGCAGTGCTTGCACTTTCAGACGGTACGGTACATCATATATGCGCCGCATTCCTTCGTCAAAAAGTCAAATATCTTTGGCTGGAGTCTTTTCAGCCAAGAAAAGTTGCAGATACGGATTTCTCAACACGGGCTACAAAACTGCTATTTCAGTTCAAAATCCCATGTTGAAGGTGAACTATTTCCTTTAACTTTTGAGATGGTAAATGCAAGTCCACTTAATTTCCAACATTTTGACGCCAAATTTGTCAAGATTGGTTTAAAACTGACGCGTGAATATTTGTTTTACATCCGTGTCCGCAAAAAACTGGTCCAGAGTCCGAAACCCTGTCATATGCTGTCAATGACAAATTAGTGATCGACACAGTCCGATATCAGGCCCGTAAGCCAGCTGCGGGGTGCACTGGGTGCGGCCGAGCACCCCTGGAGGTATCTGTGTACCCTCTGACATTAGTCGGTGCACCCCCAGTAGTTAAAGGAAATCGTTAACCTTCAACATGGGTTTTTTAACTGAAATAGCAGTTTTGTAGCCCGTGTTGAGAAATCCTTATCTGCAACTTTTCTTGGCTGAAAAGACTCTCCAGCCAAAGATATTGACTTTTTGACGAAGGAATGTGGCGCATATATGATGTACCGTACCGTCTGAAAGTGCCAGCACTGCCAGGGAGCATGCGCAGACCAATAACGCACACCATAAAATTAATAATTTACGACCTTCTGTCCTGAATTGGCGCGATGTAGGACCATTTTTGAAAAGAAAAAAGAAACTGTATTACAAAATATAATAAAATCGTGTTCTGAAGAGAAAAAAATCCGAAGGGTGAACTATTTCCTTTAAGGACTTTCGCAGACGAAATAAAAACCAATTGAACACAAGCGTTTTTTGAACCTTTCGAGTACAATCCCACTAAGCAGAACACTTATCAGGGCACTAATCTTCAGATACAATATTTTATATTGTATACATGCTAAGACTTAGGGTATGCAAATATATACTAATGATAGACGATAGTGCACCCTCTGGACAAATTTGTGTGCACCCTCTGGTAATTCAGCCTGGCTATACGGGCCCGGTCGACCTGGCTACGGGCCCGGTCGACATGACTCCGAGTGATTGCAGGATGCCGGTAATAATCGATGCATTACAACTAGAATAGTCTCTGGCGATCGCTAAATGCTCCACCACCAACTCCCACATCCATGCAGCCCATGATCCGTCACGTGGGTTGGTGATCTATCAGACGCCTGAACCGTCACAGTCGACACCCGGGGGGGGGGGGGGGTCGACAGATCCCTACACACATCAGACGCCTGACCGTCACAGTCGACACCCGGGGGGGGGGGCGGCGGGGGTTCGACAGCTCCTACACACATCAGACGCCTGACCGTCACAGTCGACATCCGGGGGGGGGGGGGCTCGACAGATCCTACACACATCAGACGCCTGACCGTCACAGTCGACATCCGGGGGTGGGGGGGGAGCTCGACAGCTCCTACACACATCAGACGCCTGACCGTCACAGTCAACACCGGGGGGGGGGGGGGGGCTCGACAGATCCTACACACATCAGACGCCTGACCGTCACAGTCGACACCCGGGGGGGGGGGGGGGGGGGGGCGCTCGACAGATCCTACACACATCAGGACGCCTGACCGTCACAGTCGACACCCGGGGGGGGGGGGGCTCGACAGATCCTACACACATCAGACGCCTGACCGTCACAGTCGACATCCGGGGGGGGGGGGGGGCTCGACAGATCCTACACACATCAGACGCCTGACCGTCACAGTCGACATCCGGGGGGGGGGCTCGACAGATCCTACACACATCAGACGCCTGACCGTCACAGTCGACACACGGGGGGGGGCGGTGGCTCGACAGCTCCTACACACATCAGACGCCTGACCGTCACAGTCGACCCCGGGGGGAGGGGGGGGGGGCTCGACAGATCCTACACACATCAGACGCCTGACCGTCACAGTCGACATCCGGGGGGGGGGGGGGGCTCGACAGATCCTACACACATCAGACGCCTGACCGTCACAGTCGACATCCGGAGGGGGGGGGGGGCTCGACAGATCCTACACACATCAGACGCCTGACCGTCACAGTCGACACACGGGGGGGGGCTAGACAGAATCCTACACACATCAGACGCCTGACCGTCACAGTCGACACCCGGGGGGGGGGCTCGACAGATCCTACACACATCAGACGCCTGACCGTCACAGTCGACATCCGGGGGGGGGGGGGGAGTTCGACAGATCCTACACACATCAGACGCCTGACCGTCACAGTCCGACACACGGGGGGGGGGGCGGGGCTCGACAGCTCCTACACACATCAGACGCCTGACCGTCACAGTCGACCCCGGGTGGGGAGGGGGGGGGGGGGGGGCTCGACAGATCCTACACACAATCAGACGCCTGACCGTCACAGTCGACACCCGGGGGGGGGGGGGGCTCGACAGATCCTACACACATCAGACGCCTGACCGTCACAGTCGACACACGGGGGGGGGGGGGCGGGGCTCGACAGCTCCTACACACATCAGACGCCTGACCGTCACAGTCGACCCCGGGGGGAGGGGGGGGGGCTCGACAGATCCTACACCACATCAGACGCCTGACCGTCACAGTCGACACCCGGGGGGGGGCTCGACAGATCCTACACACATCAGACGCCTGACCGTCACAGTCCAACACCCGGGGGGGGGGGGGCTCGACAGATCATACACACATCAGACGCCTGACCGTCACAGTCGGCACACGGGGGGGGGGGGGGGGTTTCGACAGATCCTACACACATCAGACGCCTGACCGTCACAGTCGACACCCGGGGGGGGGGGCTCGACAGATCCTACACACATCAGACGCCTGACCGTCACAGTCGACATCCGAGGGGGGGGGGGGGGGGGGGGGGCCTCCACAGATCCTACACACATCAGACGCCTGACCGTCACAGTCGACACACGGGGGGGGGGTGGGGGCCTCGACAGATCCTACACACATCAGACGCCTGACCGTCACAGTCGACACACGGTGGGGGGGTGGGGGGCTCGACAGATCCTACACACATCAGACGCCTTGACCGTCACAGTCGACACCCGGGGGGGGGGGCTCGACAGATCCTACACACATCAGAACGCCTGACCGTCACAGTTGACACCCGGGGGGGGGGGGGGGGCTCGACAGCTCCTACACACATCAGACGCCTGACCGTCACAGTCAACACCCGGGGGGGGGGGGGGGGGGGGGGCTCGACAGATCCTACACACATCAGACGCCTGACCGTCACAGTCGGCACACGGGGGGGGGGGGGGTTCGACAGATCCTACACACATCAGACGCTCTGACCGTCACAGTCGACACCGGGGGGGGCTCGGACAGATCCTACACACATCAGACGCCTGACCGTCACAGTCGACATCAGAGGGGGGGGGGCTCCACAGATCCTACACACAATCAGACGCCCTGACCGTCACAGTCGACACACGGGGGGGGGGGGGGGGGGCTCGACAGATCCTACACACATCAGACGCCTCTGACCGTCACAGTCGGACACACGGGGGGGGGGGCTCGCCAGATCCTACACACATCAGACGCCTGACCCGTCACAGTCGACACCCGGGGGGGGGGGGGCTCGACAGATCCTACACACATCAGACGCCTGACCGTCACAGTCGACACCCGGGGGGGGGGGGGGGGGGGGGCTCGACAGCTCCTACACACATCAGACGCCTGACCGTCACAGTCGACACCCGGGGGGGGGGGGGCTCGACAGCTCCTACACACATCAGACGCCTGACCGTCACAGTCGACATCCGGGGGGGGGCTCGACAGATCCTACACACATCAGACGCCTGACCGTCACAGTCGACACCCGGGGGGGGGGGAGGGATGGGAGGGCCTCGACAGATCCTACACACATCAGACGCCTGACCGTCACAGTCGACCACCCGGGGGGGGGGGGGGGGGCTCGACAGATCCTACACACATCAGACGCCTGACCGTCACAGTCGACATCCGGGGGGGGGGGGGGGGGGGGGGCTCGACAGATCCTACACACATCAGACGCCTGACCGTCACAGTCGACATCCGGGGGGGGGGGGCCTCGACAGATCCTACACACATCAGACGCCTGACCGTCACAGTCGACACACGGGGGGGGGGGGGGGGGGCTCGACAGATCCTTACACACATCAGACGCTCTGACCGTCACAGTCGACACACGGGGGGGGGGTCGACAGATCCTACACACATCAGACGCCCTGACCGTCACAGTCGACACACGGGGGGGGGCTTGACAGATCCTACACACATCAGACGCCTGACCGTCACAGTCGACACCCGGGGGGGGGAGGGCTCGACAGATCCTACACACATCAGACGCCTGACCGTCACAGTCGACACCCGGGGGGGGGGGGGCTCGACAAGATCCTACACACATCAGACGCCTGACCGTCACAGTCGACACCCGGGGGGGGGCTCGACAGATCCTACACACATCAGACGCCTGACCGTCACAGTCGACACACGGGGGGGGGGGGGGGGCTCGACAGATCCTACACACATCAGACGCCTGACCGTCACAGTCGACATCCGGGGGGGGGGGCTCGACAGATCCTACACACATCAGACGCCTGACCGTCGCAGTCGACACACGGGGGGGGGCTCGACAGATCCTACACACATCAGACGCCTGACGTCACAGTCGACACACGGGGGGGGGGGGGCTCGACAGATCCTACAACACATCAGACGCCTGACCCGTCACAGTCGACACACGGGGGGGGGCTTGGACAGATCCTACACACATCAGACGCCTGACCGTCACAGTCGACACCCGGGGGGGAGGGCTCGACAGATCCTACACACATCAGGACGCCTGACCGTCACAGTCGACACCCGGGGGGGGGGGGGGCTCGACAGATCCTACACACATCAGACGCCTGACCGTCACAGTCGACACCCGGGGGGGGGGGGCTCGACAGACCCTTACACACATCAGACGCCTGACCGTCACAGTCGACACCCGGGGGGGGGGGGGCTCGACAGATCCTACCACACATCAGACGCCTGACCGTCACAGTCGACACCCGGGGGGGAGGGGGCTCGACAGATCCTACACACATCAGACGCCTGACCGTCACAGTCGACACCCGGGGGGGGGGGCTCGACAGATCCTACACACATCAGACGCCTGACCGTCACAGTCGACACCCGGGGGGGGGGGGGGCTCGACAGATCCTACACACATCAGACGCCTGACCGTCACAGTCGACACCCGGGGGGGGGGGCTCGACAGATCCTACACACATCAGACGCCTGACCGTCACAGTCGACACCCGGGGGGGGGGGGCTCGACAGATCCTACACACATCAGACGCCTGGACCGTCACAGTCGACACACGGGGGGGGGGGGGCTCGACAGCTCCTACACACATCAGACGCCTGACCGTCACAGTCGACATCCGGGGGGGGGGGGGCTCGGACAGATCCTACACACATCAGACGCCTGACCGTCCACAGTCGACACACGGGGGGGGGGGCTCGACAGATCCTACACACATCAGACGACTCTGACCGTCACAGTCGACACCCGGGGGGGGAGGGGCTCGACAGATCCTACACACATCAGACGCCTGACCGTCACAGTCGACACCCGGGGGGGGGGGGGGGCTCGACAGATCCTACACACATCAGACGCCTGACCGTCACAGTCGACAACCCGGGGGGGGGGGGGCTCGACAGATCCTACACACATCAGACGCCTGACCGTCACAGTCGACACCCGGGGGGGAGGGGGGGAGGGCTCGACAGATCCCTACACACATCAGACGCCCTGACCGTCCACAGTCGACACCCGGGGGGGGGGGGCTCGACAGATCCTACACACATCAGACGCCTGACCGTCACAGTCGACACCCGGGGGGGGGGGCTCGACAGATCCTACACACATCAGACGCCTGACCGTCACAGTCGACACCGGGGGGGGGGGGGGGGGCCTCGACAGATCCTACACACATCAGACGCCTGACCGTCACAGTCGACACCCGGGGGGGGGGCTCGACAGATCCTACACACATCAGACGCCTGACCGTCACAGTCGACACACGGGGGAGGGGGGGGGGGGAGGGCTCGACAGATCCTACACACATCAGACGCCTGACCGTCACAGTCGACACCCGGGGGGGGAGGGCTCGACAGATCCTACACACATCAGACGCCTCTGACCTTCACAGTCGACACACGGGGGGGGGGCTCGACAGCTCCTACACACATCAGACGCCTGACCGTCACAGTCCACATCCGGGGGGGAGGGCTCGACAGATCCTACACACATCAGACGCCTGACCGTCACAGTCGACACCCGGGGGGGGGGCTCGACAGATCCTACACACATCAGACGCCTGACCGTCACAGTCGACACCCGGGGGGGGGGGGGCTCGACAGATCCTACACACATCAGACGCCTGACCGTCACAGTCGACACCCGGGGGGGGGGGCTCGACAGATCCTACACACATCAGACGCCTGACCGTCCACAGTCGACACACGGGGGGGGGGGGGCTCGACAGATCCTACACACATCAGACGCTCTGACCGTCACAGTCGGACACACGGGGGGGGGGGCTCGACAGATCCTACACACATCAGACGCCTGACCGTCACAGTCGACACCCGGGGGGGCTCGACAGATCCTACACACATCAGACGCCCTGACCGTCACAGTCGACACCCGGGGGGGGGGGGGTGGGCTCGACAGATCCTACACACATCAGACGCCCTGACCGTCACAGTCGACAACCCGGGGGGGGGGGGGCTCGACAGCTCCTACACACATCAGACGCCTGACCGTCACAGTCGACACCCGGGGGGGGGGGGGCTCGACAGATCCTACACACATCAGACGCCTGACCCGTCACAGTCGACACCCGGGGGGGGGGGGCTCGACAGATCCTACACACATCAGACGCCTGACCGTCACAGTCGACAACCCGGGGGGGGGGGGGGGGGCTCGACAGATCCTACACACATCAGACGCCTGACCGTCACAGTCGACACACATCAGTTTTGTAGCCCGTGTTGAGAAATCCTTATCTGCAACTTTTCTTGGCTGAAAAGACTCTCCAGCCAAAGATATTTGACTTTTTGACGAAGGAATGTGGCGCATATATGATGTACCGTACCGTCTGAAAGTGCCAGCACTGCCAGGGGAGCATGCGCAGACCAATAACGCACACCATAAAATTAATTAATTTACGACCTTCTGTCCTGAATTGGCGCGATGTAGGACCATTTTTTGAAAAGAAAAAAGAAACTGTATTACAAAATATAATAAAATCGTGTTCTGAAGAGAAAAAAATCCGAAGGTGAACCTATTTCCTTTAAGGACTTTCGCAGACGAATAAAAACCAATTGAACACAAGCGTTTTTGAACCTTTCGAGTACAATCCACTAAGCAGAACACTTTTCAGGGCACTAATCTTCAGATACAATATTTTATATTGTATACATGCTAAGACTTAGGGTATGCAAATATATACTAATGATAGACGATAGTGCACCCCTCTGGACAAATTTGTGTGCACCCTCTGGTAATTCAGCCTGGCTATACGGGCCCGGTCCGACCTGGCTACGGGCCCGGTCGACATGACTCCGAGTGATGCAGGATGCCGGTAATAATCGATGCATTACAACTAGAATAGTCTCTGGCGGATCGCCTAAATGCTCCCACCACCAACTCCCACTCCATGCAGCCCATGATCCGTCACGTGGGTTGGTGATCTATCAGACGAGCCTGACCGTCACAGTCGACACCCGGGGGGGGGCTCGACAGATCCTACACACATCAGAACGCCTGACCGTCACAGTCGACACCCTGGGGGGGGGGGGGGCGGGCGGCGGGGTTTCGACAGCTCCTACACACATCAGACGCCTGACCGTCACAGTCGACATCCGGGGGGGGGGGGGCTCGACAGATCCTACACACATCAGACGCCTGACCGTCACAGTCGACATCCGGGGGTGGGGGGGGGGGGGGCTCGACAGCTCCTACACACATCAGACGCCTGACCGTCACAGTCAACACCGGGGGGGGGGGGGGCTCGACAGATCCTACACACACATCAGACGCCTGACCGTCACAGTCGACACCCGGGGGGGGGGGGGGGCTCGACAGATCCTACACACATCAGACGCCTGACCGTCACAGTCGACACCCCCGGGGGGGGGGGGGCTCGACAGATCCTACACACATCAGACGCCTGACCGTCACAGTCGACATCCGGGGGGGGGGGCTCGACAGATCCTACACACATCAGACGCCTGACCGTCAACAGTCGACATCCGGGGGGGGGGGCTCGACAGATCCTACACACATCAAGACGCCTGACCGTCACAGTCGACACACGGGGGGGGGGGGGGCGGGGCTCGACAGCTCCTACACACATCAGACGCCTGGACCGTCACAGTCGACCCCGGGGGGGGAGGGG
>JAXIVJ010006339.1:0-67525 GCA_036785665.1 Chirona hameri | reverse complement strand
ATCCAGTGGTGGCGGAGCGGGGGAGGGGTTAGGAAGGACAAGTTGCCCCCCCCCCCCAACTCCAGCCGAATTGAACATTAATCCTTTGGCGTTGCATGAAAAGAATACGCTTCCAAAAATCAACTTTGCCCCCCCCCCCCTAACTCTATGAAGAACTTCCGCCGCTCCTGATGTTGGCACCCTCTCTTCCCAGACTGGTTATTGATTCGACTCTGATTGAACTGATTGGCAGCGTGCAATCAAATCCCTTGAATCAAAGAAGAATCGATTCACCACCGGATTGTTTATTCATGAATCATTATTGAATCAAAACCCGCATAGAAACAAGGCTGATTGAATACAAAAGACCGTCCAATGCTATTTCAATGGTGAGTCAAACGTGATTGGATCCTTTGAATCGGAAGGTATATTTTCTCAAATGGTTATCCATGAATCAAACGGTGGCTGAATCATTCATATTCAGATTCAATAATGAGATCATTATTGAATCCTTCCAAAAAAAAGTGAATCAATAACCAGTCTGCTCTGCCCTTTCCCTTGCTAGACCCCATGACATCACTAGCGGATCGAGGGGAGCGGCAATGGTGTCGCCACTGCCCACAGACCAAATACAATTATTAGGGACAAATCCAAGTACACAGTACCTTAACATGGGACCATATTAGGGATAGATGAATAATAACAAATGTTTTTAATACAATTTTTGTTTTAATAAATACAAACAATATAATAATAAAATTACCTTTTAATGCAAATTACAAACAAATTAATGATTTTTTTTTTTGGGGGGGGGCATCAGCCAATGCTAAGGGGCCCACTTCGGTTAGCCCCCCCCCCCACCCCCACCACCCCCCCCCCCCCCCCCGGGCACAAAATCCTGGCTGCGCTCCTGCATACAATCACTTGAATTTTAAAAACCATTTGGCAAGTATTAACCCGCGCACTGCAGGGGGGTTGATTTCCGCCCCCCCCCCCCCCCCATGACATCACTAGCGGATCCAGGGGGAGCGGCAATGGTGCCGCCACTGCCCACAGACCAAATACAATTATTAGGGACAAATCCAAGTACACATGTACCTTAACATGGGACCATATTAGGGGATGGATGAAAATTACAAAATGTGTTTTTTTAATACAATTTTTGTTTTGAATAAATAAAAACAAAATATAATAATAAAATTACCTTTTTAATGCAAATTACAAACAAATTAATGGTATTTTCCTTTTGGGGGGCATCAGCCAATGCTAAGGGGCCCACTTCGGTTAGCCCCCCGGGCACAAAATCCTGGCTGCGCTCCTGCATACAATCATTGAATTTTAAAACCATTTGGCAAGTATTAACCCGCGCACTGCAGGGGGTTGATTTCCGCCCCCCCCCCCCCCCCCCCCCCCCCCCTCCCTCATGTTTTTTTTTTCTTCCTCAGATAGCGAAAAAAACGGCGGCGCGAAGCGCCGCCGGGTTTTGACATACCTGTTGGGACATCAATTGCGCACACTTTGCATAAAAAAATGACCTGGTTATATCAGGTCAGGTCACCAGACCAGGTCAAGCATGAAGGCATAAGTACTTACAATTCTTTTATCTCGGAATTTTGATATCGGTGACCTAAGGTCAGGTCAATTTCGTCCCCTCTCCATAATAAGTCAATAGGGAAATATTAAAATGCTTCCTATTTCAAGGATATGCATGATATTAGTCCAATTACTTCTGGATCATGTTATTATAGGATGTTTTTGATGATCCAAGTGTAAGTTTGGTTTAGTGACCCCTATATATGGGGTCATTTGAGGTCATCCGAGTTCACCAACACGTGTTTGTCAATAACTCGCGACATAATGAAGATAGATAAGTAAAACTGACAGAAATGTGTTTGTCTCGTCGATACACGTCTCCCTATATGCAACATGACCTATTTAGGTCTGGACCTCAGGTCAACGTCACGTGACCTGTGGTCAGTTTTTGTCAGTTCACTTAACAAGATCACCATGTATATCATTCGAAGAGCCTTGAGGAGATAAACACAATGGCGTAAACAGTTTTCCGTTAGCTTTATTGGATAAAAAGGTATCAGCAAAAAACAGTTTGGCAAAACAAAACAAAAATGTTTCCCCTTTTTTGACCTCTGGAGCCTCAAATATTGACCTTAGATCAAATTTGAGGACACTATGTCGATTGCAAATGTCAATGGCTGGCGATCGATTTTTTCCGTTTGTGTAGCATCAGCATCATTTCCGAGATATATGGGAATTTCTGGAGCCAAGTCCTAAAACAGGAAAAAAAACTGGAAAATTTGACTTTTGATGACCTCTGGTGACCTCAATTTTGACCTGACCTAAAACAATACTGCAATACTTTCGATAGAACTTGTATCAAGCTATCAAACGCCGTTTTCCGCTTGTCGCTACTTAGCGTAGTTGTCGAGATCTCACGGGGGGGGGGGGCGGAAATCACCCCCCGTGCAGTTCGTGTTCGGCGCAAACCCCCTGCAGTGCGCGGGTTAATATACAAAGTATTTCTGACAATATCGTCGCATTTATGATAATATTAGCTACTAATAACAATAGTAAAACTATTTACTCTATGCATTGCCATTAAGTAAAGCAGATATGGACATTATATCGGAACATCACAGGATGGTTAACGTTCGCTGGCGTGCCAGAGTAACGTCAAACACAATTAGGTGAGTTTGTGCAAGGTAATGTGCACATCTTTTCCTGATTTGGATGCCCTATTACTGGCAACCTCAGCAACTCAGCGCTAATTGATTGTGTGACTGCTGCTCTGAACCAATTACTGACATGTGTTTATTTGATTTGGTGCCAACATGAGGCAAGTCCGACTCCAGTTGCGCACATCGTTTTAACCTCGCTCCAGATAAACGGGCACAGCGTGAGAGTGGCATCACCGAGTACGCGTGCTCTTGGCGGCGTGTGAGATTGGCGTGGTGTCGTTTTCTGGTTCCGAGTTTCAAGTTTCGACATCAATGCTCCGCTTATTTGAAATTAAATCACATTTCATTTTGATCGTTTTTCATGACGGTGAGGAGTTGCTCAAAATAGTAAGTGTTTCCTATCATTGAAGGACAAACAATGGGTCTTGATAATTTGCTGGGCGGTTCATAAAAAACTTGCTGCGGTGGGCCTGATTTCTTATGCTGATGGAATGAATTGAAACGAAAGCACCCTAGTCCTCCATGCAATCCTCCATCGAAAGCATCCTAATCCTTCCTGGAGACGCCTCTGATGTTCTACTGTCTGTTTTTAGCTATGGCGCACCTCGACCGTCGCGTCGCGCGCTGGCCACGACCACGTGGTTTGGCCACGACCACGTGGTCACGCCTAGCTTGGCGGTCTGTCAGATGGGCGGTCACGTGAGTCACGTGCCCTACAGTATTGATGGCGCATGTCGGGTCACGTGCCCTCCAGCTGATGACGCAGTGCGGTGTCGGTGTGTGGTATTATGTAACCTGAGACATATACTCATACCGGAGATATATACTCGCATATACTCGTGTACAAGTTGGAATATTCATTTCATTTCTCATCATTTCATCATCATCTCATCACATATTCATCATCATGTCTTTCTTTCTCCTTTACTCCTTGGCTGCGCTATGGCCATCGTTTAGCCGAAGCGACTGGATCCCAGCCAAACCAAACTAAATCACTTAATCACTTTACGCTCTAGAGGGCTTTATACCTAATTTGACTTCTGCCATGTTTGTCGTACACTACATATCCTTGTCATTCTAAACAACGCACTCATCGCTGATCTTACAGTCGCTGTCGGGACTTGAGCAGACACTCTTTTGCATAACATCTTTTCAGCACATGCCAACGTGACCTGGATGAAACTTGCTGCGATGTCCAATTCTCTGAACCCCGCTTTAGCCAAGCTAAGTAGCTGTTGGATAGCTCTGTTGTTTTGTGTATTTTTTTGAGGAATCACATTATATTTAGATATAAGGATTAGATATTTAGTTTTGTGGATCGTTTAGGTATTATTTTTAAGCATTCATAGTTAGCTGTTACCTCTTACTTGCTTTTTAAAGGACTTTTCATTCTAGCTTGTGTGCGCCAAAATTGTCTTAGTCTTTTTTTTGTGTTATTAGTTGCAGGGTTGGATAAGTAGATATTTTAGAAAATTAGGGATAATTAAGGTGTATTTAGTATTTAGTTTATTTAAGGATTAGATATTTAGTCTAGTACTAGGTGCACTCATAGCTGATTTGTGTCACTAGCTTTACCTAGATCTAGTTTATAAAAAATCAAATCACGTTCCCCTTCTGAACCCTACTTTAGCCAATCTAAGTAGCTGTTGGATAGCTCTGTTGTTTTGTGTATTTTTTGAGCAACCACATTATATTTAGATATAAGGATTAGATATTTAGTTTTGTGGATCGTTTAAGTATTATTTTTAAGCATTCATAGTTAGCTGTTACCTCTTACTTGCTTTTTAAAGGACTTTTCATTCTAGCTTGTGTGCGCCAAAATTGTCTTAGTCTTATTTTTGTGTTATTAGTTGCAGGGTTGGATAAGTAGATATTTTAGAAAATTAGGGATAATTAAGGTGTATTTAGTATTCAGTTTATTTAAGGATTAGATATTTAGTCTAGTATTAGGTGCACTCATAGCTGATTTGTGTTACTAGCTTTACCTAGATCTAGTTAAGGTTTAGAAGAAGAAAAAACAAACAAAAAAAAGTTAAGTTAAGTTAGTAAAGTATTGAAAAGTGCATAGTACCTAAGTTATATACCTAAGTTACTAGTGTATTCAAATGAGCATGACTAGGATGCAGGCGAAGGTAGCAGAGCTAGAGGCCCTCCAGGCTAGAGTAGCGGAGCTTGAGGCGCAGTTAAGTAAGTGTAGGTGTAGAGATGAGCCGCAAGAGGGTGTAGCTCCTGACCAAGGAACGTATGCGCAGATTGTGGTTAGGGGGTCAGAAAAGGAGCCTACAGGATCAGGGACCAGTGGTAGTTCTGATAGGGGCATAAGGGAGGAGGATAAGGCAAAAGTGGATAGTGCGGCTGGGGTGTGGAAGTGTGTTGGAGGGTCACGTTTCTGGAGACCCAACATTGTGGAAAGTAATGCTAGGGCCACAGACAGTAAGGATGAGGAGGGGTGCTGGGTAATGGAGGGTGGTAGCAGAATCTGGAGGAGGAAGAGGGAAGGGGATCAGGAGGGATGGACAAAAGTTCAGGGTAGAGTCAGGCAGTACAGCCCCAGGGAACATCAGCAGGTTACACTAGCAAATAGGTTCAGTGCGTTAGAGTCAGCAGCTGAAAGTGACAAGGTACAGATTCAGCATTTAGTGGTTGGGGACTCGAGGGTAAGGCCCTTAAGGCGAACATTCTGTGGGAAGAGGGACAAATGTATAGTTAAACCGGGGGCAAAAGTAGTTGATATGGGCCCTGTCATTGAGGCAGAACTGGGTAGGAGTAGCCCGGAGACAGTTATAATACAGGTGGGGGTGAACAACATAGGACCTAGACAGAGTGTGAGAATAGTAGCGGAGTACCGGAGCCTGCTGCAGAGGTTGAAGGAGTCCAGGAAACCAGTCATTGTGACTGGCATCCTCCCTCGCTGTGGAGTCAGTGAGGAGTGGTACTCAAGAGCTCTGTCTGTGAACAGCTCAGTTCAGAACTTATGTTCAGCTATGGGGCTTAGTTATGTAGACTTATGGGATCAGTTCTATGAGTGGCATAGGTACTATATGAAGGATGGGCTTCACTTATCGGATGAGGGGGCAAGGGCTTTGGGAGATGCCTACAGAAGTGTCATTCAGGGAAACTAGGTAGGAGGGGGGGTTCAGGGACGCTAGTACTAGGGCATCAAGAAGTAAGCATTGGTAGAAGTTCATGTCAGAATAGGACAGTAGATCATAATTCCCTCAGAATTAGTAGAGTCAGCTCAAAGTATAAGATCACATGTGTGTTGCTGAATGCCCAAAGTATTAGGTCTAAATTTGATGAGTTTGAGTGTTATGTTGCCCTTGAAAAGCCTGATATCATTTGTGTAACCGAGACATGGGTTAGTGAGGGGTATAATAGGGATAGGCTACAGGATTTCGAGTTACAAGGGTATAACATGTTCTCATACTGCAGAGAATCACGGCAGGGAGGCGGAGTGTTTGTATATGTAAATAGCTTGTACTGCACTACTAGAGTTGATGATTCTAGTAAAGTAAAAGAAGTAGAATCAATCTGGCTTGACATTAAAATTGGTACAGGAAACAGAGGAAGGTTGAGGATAGGTGCATTTTACAGACCAGGGAATCTTCCAAGGAACTCCCAAGCTGAAACAGACCAAGATATTTGTGAGGAAATACGTAGGAACTTTCGGGCTCAGTGTCTTATTATGGGAGATTTTAACTTAAGAGGATACGAAAGTATAGCAGAGGAAACAAATGAGTGTAGGTTGTATAGGCAAATCTTTGAAGAGGAGCTTTTCATGCATCAGTTTGTAACAGAGCCAACCAGACATTGCTCCATTCTAGACCTTGTATTCTCAGACAACAGTGATCTAGTTAGTGACATAAGTATTTGTGCAGGTCTAGGAACCAGTGATCACAATATGGTTAAATTCAATATCTCATCAGAAATGAGGCCCAAAGATAACCTTATTATGGTTCCAAACTTCAGCCGGGCTGATTTTGATGGTATTAGAAATGACCTCGCACAGGTAAAATGGAACGTTGAGTTGGCAGGTTTAGATGCATGTGAGGCCTGGAATGTTTTCAAAGCTAGATTAAGCCAAATTCAAAATCGGCATATACCCCTCAGGCACAAACGTAACAGAACCAAGGGCAATCCAGTTTGGCTTACCCCAGAAGTAAGGAGTGCTATACAAGCTAAAAGAAGTGCATTTGGCATTTTGAAGGGATCTTCACTAGATATAAATCAGAAGGCCTACCAGAATGCAAGAAATTCAGTTAAGAAAAAGGTCAGAGCAGCTAAAAGGGCAAAGGAACTTGATTTAGCTAGACATTGTAATGCAGATAGTAAGAAGTTCTTCAGTTTTTATAAGTTAAGTACAGTTTCCAAAAATATAGGTCCATTTAAGGTAGATGATGTGTTAGTTAGCAAGGACAGTGAAATGGTTGAAGTGCTTAATGATCAGTTTCAATCTGTCTTTACTATCGAGGACCAGAGTAGTATTGCAGCACTTCAGCCTGAGCTAGAGACAGAGGAGACTATAGGAGAGCTAGGTGGCATAAGTAGTGAACTTGTTCTAGAATATCTAAAGAAAGTAAGGCCTAACAAGGCAGAAGGACCTGATGAAATCCATGCTAGACTTTTAAGAGAATCTGAAAGGGAGTTGTCGGTTCCATTAGCCATAATATTTTCTAAATCACTTGCAGATAGTAAAATTCCACTTGATTGGAAAAGAGCAAATGTTGTTCCTATTCATAAAAAGGGAGATAGAAGTAAAGAGGAAAACTATAGACCAGTTAGTCTGACCTCATTAGTCTGCAAGGTGCTTGAATCAATCATCAAAGATAAGATTGTTGAATTCTTGGAGCAAAATGAACTCATCAAAGATACACAGCATGGCTTTAGGAAGGGCCGTTCTTGTTTAACTAATCTTCTGGAGTTTTTGGATGTTGCAACAGATAGCGTTGATCAGGGTAAACAGCTAGATGTAGCTTTTCTTGATTTCAGTAAAGCATTTGACAAAGTCCCCCATACAAGACTGGGGTTGCAACTTAAAATTCATGGGATCAGGGGCAAGATTCTGGATTGGATAGAAACGTGGCTTTCAGGACGCCAGCAAAGGGTTATATTGAATGGGTGCCAATCACAATGGAAGGAGGTTCTCAGTGGGGTTCCACAGGGCTCAGTCCTGGGCCCATTGCTTTTTATAATATTTGTGAATGCAATTGAGAACAGTATAGACAGCAAAGTCTTGAAATTTGCAGACGATCTAAAAGTTGTCAGGATTATTAGAGGAAAACATGATCAGGATGTTTTTCAATCAGATCTGGACAAGCTAGTTGAGTGGTCTGAAGCATGGCAGATGAAATTCAATTTGAGTAAATGTAAGATTATGCACGCTGGACGGGTTAGCAGTAAACATAGGTATGAAATGGGTGGGCAGAAAATGGAGCAGATTGAAAAGGAAAGAGATTTAGGTGTCGTGGTAAACAATAGACTATCAGCGTCAGACCAGGTTGTAGAAGCTAGGAAAAAGGCACTCAGAATGCTAGGGGCCATTAACAGAAATGTTTCCTACAAGAGTGAAAAGGTAATAACAAAACTGTATTGTGCATACGTTAGACCACATTTGGAGTATTGTGTACAAGCCTGGTCTCCAACATATGAGAAAGATTGCTGGTTGTTAGAAAGAGTTCAAAAAAGGGCAACAAAAATGATTAATTGTCTTGGTAGTTTACCTTATGAAGATAGATTAAGGAAATTGGGTATGTTTTCACTTAGATATAGAAGGCTAAGAGGAGATCTAATTGAAGTCTTCAAATTTGTAAATAGTCAGCATTCTGGATATTTAAAGGGTATGTTTGAGTTCAATAGGGAAAATCGAGGTAGAGGTCATCAGCATAAACTCATTATGAAACAAAGTAGGACTAGGCTACGACAGTCATTTTTCAGTAGAAGGGTTGTAGGACATTGGAATATGCTACCAGGGGATGTCGCTGATGCAGTGACACTTGCTTCCTTCAAAATTAGATTAGATAAATACTTTACAGAGAAGGGATTAGTTCATAAATACTCGTGGGATTAGCCTTCTTTTATGCAGGTAGAGTAAGGTGATTTGAAGGGGGCGAGACTGGTGGAGGGGGGGGATGGGGGGGGGGGGGGGGAGGGGGTGCAACCTCGGATGGGCCCAAGAGGCTCTTTGTTGCACTTTTCTTTTATGTCTTTTTATGTCTTTTATGATAAGGTGATAACTTCTCCGCTGTATGCCTCTGATTACTCTTAAAGGGAAATATTGACATTTTCCCACTAAAATGGAGTTATTACTTGAAATCGACAGACGAGACTAAAATATATTGTAAAATGAACACATTTTGCATATAAACATTCCTACCGAAAGATATTTCAAGTTAATTAAAGTTGATAAGCGTTCCACGCTTTGAACGGCCGGTACTCTCACTCAAGTACCTAGGTACTTGCCACTTGGTAACGATTTTCGGTCCCCACCAAAATCCGGTATTGCTTTTTGACGAAATGGTATGTAAAAATGTCATGCACTCTGTCTATTATGATTATGTGCCCTACTATCCTTAACAATCAACAAACATTGAATACAAATTATCCAAATTGGCAGTTAACTTATGCACTCAAGTCCCAACGACGGCTTAGTTAGTGGTTGCGACCCTCAATTTTTGAAAACAATCGTCATAATAGCCGTTTTCACGAAGGATTATTGCGCTGAAAAGTTTCTAAAAGATTCTGAAAGTTTTGAAAAACTACACAACTTTTACATGCGATTTTTGGCTAGAAATATCCCTCATAATTGTTTAATATGTTGGTAAGAATAAAATATGTTTACAAAATTACGGTTTGGTGGTAATAAGCAAGATAAGTATTGATAGAATCTTCCTGAAAGTTTCAGGAAGATTCAGGAAGTTTCAGGAAGATTCTATCAATACTTATACTTATTACCACCAAACCGCAATTTTGTCAACATATTTTATTCTTACCAACATATTACAAAATTATGAGGGGCATTTCTTGCCAAAAATCACATGTAAAAGTTGTGTAGTTTTTCAAAACTTTCAGAATATTTGAGAAACTTTTCAGCGCAATAATTCTTTGTGAAAACGGCTAATAGTTCATTTATTTTCAACTTTATGAGTATTGTATAGTTTTGTCTCTGGCTGTATATATTACGATGTTTTAGCTTATTAATAAAACAAAAACACTTTTTCCAAAACAATTAACAAACAATCGAAAAAGTGGCAATGACATCGGAATGTCATTTATGCACCCAACGGCGACCTATTTAGTGTCGGCGATTTGTTTCAGGGACATTGTCACAGTGATTTCAAAGGAAAGAAATCGCCAGATATGTCACGATATAGAGAAGGATCTTACCGTTCGTCACCATCTATAAATTTCCAACATTTGAATGATCGAAATTGAAAAGTTGTCATTTCACTTATAAATTGAGACGCGATCAGTTTGATACCATACATATGCCATAGGATAATGCAGAACAATGAACCAAAAGGTCAATATTTCCCTTTTAAGTATCACGATGGCTCACTTTCATAGCTTCATGAGCAATGAGCATGCACTGTTCTTTCCAGAGTGGTTTTCGACAGCATACGGACACCCGTACGCCATGGGCAGAAGCAACGCCGGTGGGCCGGTGCCCTCGCCAAATGACGCAATCCAACCAACAGGTAAGGACAATGAATCCCCAATCATTCGCAGACGTAATCTACACAAATTGGGAAGAAAAAATAATCCGGAACTTGTAACCGGTGGGTACATATTTTTGGAAGACACTTCGCTGCATAGAAGATACAAAATGTGTAGGAAAGTGATTTTATATCGGACATATGGCGGTCTTGTTCATTACGCCGAAATGAATAACGTTGTTGAGTTGTGAACTGACAACCGATATGTGTTGTTTATTTCCAGACACGTCCAACGTCAACACTACAGTCGTCACCATGGCAACAGAGGGGTCCCCACATGCCTCAGATGACACTAGCACTCCTCCGGCTGATGAAACCGCCGTTCTGCCGGTGAATGGCGCTCCCATTCTGCCTGCTGATGGGTCCACCAGTTTGCCAACTGAGGATGTCCCATCCTCTCCCGGCGAGACCGACCCGCTGCTGGCGCTGCGGCCTCCAGCCATGGTGGAGCTGGCTCCGCAGCCTAACGACCCCTGTGCTGAAGAGGACACCCTCGCGGGTCTGCCGCCCGACCCCGGCTGCCGGCCCGAGTACCACCTCCTGCCGCACTCTGTGCCGGACAACTCGCTCTACTGGCCCGAGGACCACGATGAGCATGTTCTGCCTGTGGAGGCGCTGTTCGAGACTGTCTCAGAGGCGTCCCAGCCGTCCCAGACGTCCAGGGATGGCAGCAGCGAGAGCCTGCTGCCTGATGTGAAGACGGTGATGCCGACCCGCCGCTACCGCCGCATGGTCTCCTACAGTCGAACGGGACTGACGCCGCTGTACACGGCGGCTCCGGAGAGGAGTTCCTCAATACCGGTCCACCTGGACCAGATCAGGTTAGTTTATATACGCCTGGACCAGACCAGGGCAGTCTTAAGGCTGAACATCTTGCGTCTCGCAGGCAAGTCGCATCTCCCAGGGAATCGCGTCCCGCGTCTGGGCCGTCTCGCTCGGAAATCTCGTCTCGCACGAAAATCGTGCGGAAAAGTTAACCTAGAGTCAACTCGCATGCGAGATAATACCGCTGCGAGACTCATGATTCGGGGACGAGAGCTCAACGCGATTTCACAGCGGCACTGCGAGATGTGAGACGAGATGCGAGCGGAAAGTATTACGTGTATTTTAACCCGCGAGTCACTGGGGGGGGGCTTTTTTTAGACCCCCCTTAGGAATATTAGGAATATCTCAACATCTAATGCAGATATCGACGCCAAACTTTCAGTACCTTTCCAAGCATCATTTGTACACATTTTGTGCAAAAATGAAGCAATTTCGTGATATTTTTAGATATAGTGAATTCAGTGATGTCACTAAACACGATTTTGACACAAAAATCAGCTACAATTTGCCAAGCCATACAAATGCAACATTTGAAGAAAAATGCAATAGAAAAACTCTAAAAGGTAGAGAATGCAAGGGCTACAAACCAGCTATCTGGATTTTTTTTTAACTTGGTTTTTGACCCCAAAAATAAAAAATAACGTTTTTTTTTCATGCCCGCAAAATCAAATTTTTCACAGATATTTTTTTTTTTTTTAAACTTAATATATGTCAGATAACAACATATGGGCAACTACCATACCAAATTTTAAAATTATATAATCTGTTTTGACTGACATGGCATATAAGTATGAGTAAATCATGACGTCATATTTTGAAATCGCATTTTTTGGCTTTTATTGACCAGATACAGACAAATAAATGCCAGCACTGTATTTCTTTTAAAGATAAAACTGATATAGGAACATGCTTCCTTCATTTAGATTGATCAATTTCAAATTTTGACCTTCAGTGACCTGAACTTGACCCTAGTAGGCCCCTTTTAGAAGACACTAATTCACGTAAATGAAGTCGGGTAGTAAACTGGTTATCACTATCGAATTATACGCGTAAAAGCATCCATAAAACATGTGCTGCATGACTTTCGTAGATATTTTGTGTGTAGTGACCTTTTGTGACCTGGCCTTGACCTTGATTTTTTCCAACAATCTCACTTTAGCTCATGTGGGATATGTATCATACCTTTGACAGCACTTTGGGTGATCATAGGCGCAATCGAAGGCCATGGATGGCAAGTATTGTCCATAAACTCAAAAAACTGGTTTTGACGTTTGACTTGACCGTGACCCGACATGTGACCTTAAGTTGGATTTGTTTTAAGTGTGCGTTAGGTTTACCTCATTGAGCGCTTTCTAATGCCGCCTTGCGCGTCCCGCTGCGATCATTGGTTTTGAAGATACCAGGGGGGGCTAACCCCCCCCCCCCCCCCCCCCTCTCCCAGTGAGTCGTGTTACAGAATATACCCCAGTGACTGCCGGGTTAATGGGAGTTACCGAGTCACAATTTGCGTGCGAGAGGGCTGTGTTTCAGCCTTTAGACGATTTCGGTTCAGTCCTGGACTAGACCAGGTTCTCAAAGATACCGCATCAATCACGAAATAATCGGTCTCTGTGAAGGCATTACTGCCACTGCTCCCCAGCCCCCACCAGTAACAGTTGGCAGCACTCGGGCGTTTGGGCGTTAAAAACCTGCGTACACCATAGGGTTCCCATGTTAAATCGATGATTTTCAAACGAGGCTGGCTCGTAACCTATGGTACATATTTTAAATCAGACTTCTGGAACAGATAGCTACATGTCTTAGCTACAACGTTTTTATTTATCATTTTTCGATATTCTGGGCGTAAAGGGGATACATGGGCTTGGGGGTTAAAAAATGTCAGAACGGCCGCTGACCGCTTCCAAATGCTACTACAGTACTGAAATATACACTACTTCGACGACTACTTCGTAGTAGAATTTAATATGACCGCTTCCAAATGCTACTACATGTACTGCAAATACACTACTTTGACTACTACTTCGTATATTTCCTGACGTTTAATTCAATAAATCAAGATATAATCTATGGAAATACAAGTTATTGTTAGCAAACAATACCATTAATTTATAATAGACAAAACAATTACGATAAAAGTTGTATCTTGTGTAATTCATTTGGGCGTTACATTCCTTACTGTTCTACCCGTTGTTATATTACCCTGCTGCTCCCTACCCTTTGCTCACGCCCGGAGAAATGCATTGGTTACATCTTTATCTTGAGTCACGAAAGCTCGTCTACATGGCCGTTGGTAAGTAAGCAGTGACTATCTAACGATGGCCGACCGCCGGTTCCCACCGGGCGCGATGTCAGTCACACCGGACGCTATGTCAGTCACAAGTAAACAGATATGATGGGTTACTACTCGAACTCATTCCGCATACCGGCCGGCTGAGAAAGCGATCGGAGAAGCTTCACCGTGCCACAGGTGAGGGCCGATACCGTGTCAACAGATAGCAGGACGTGTTGACTTGATGACACAACGAATGATATGGTGCACCCGATATCTAACGCCCGTAGATGATAGCAGTAAGCATGGGTGTCGTTTTCTATAGGCCTGGTATGGCCAGGGCCCTACCAATAATGTCACATTTTAACATTAGGCCTATGGCGTTGCATGGTAAGAATGACCTTACAATCTATCAAGTTAGCATTGGGGCCCTACCAATCATTTTCAGAAAACGACGCCCCTGTCAGTAAGTTCACTTCTGTGTGGTAAACAAAAGTTTTGTTCGCCACAGTTTTTGTTAACAGCGGTTGAAGTCGAAACATCAGAGGGTAATTTGTGCGTTTCGCACGTCATTAGGCTTAAAGGGAATAAATAGTTCACCTTTAACATGTTTTTTAACTGAGATGGCAGATGTGTAGAGCAGATCTAAAAACGGGTTGTGGTGAAAGAATTACCTCGCTACGCTAAGTAATTTCGACACAAGACTAGTAGGCCCCTTTTAGAAGTAGAAGTTTAATTTCTCCGAAACTTGTCTCGGGTCCTCACAACGGTTGTTTACGTTACAAGCAGCCTGCGTATATATGCCTAAAGTCCGTCGTTATTGTGTACAATAGTTTCCATAGCCAAGCTACCATATACATGACGTCATAACTGTCATGAAGTTGTTATGGCCATGAAGGAGAAAATATAAATATGCCCATTTTTCGACAGATATCCATCTATCGTCCAAACAAGTGCCATATTCGTTTTTCAGCTCGAAATACCCCGTATAACAAATTTCATGATAACTTTCAAGGTGATCCCTTTAATCTTTAACATTTGTAAATGTGTCTTAACTCACGCCCGGGTAGGGGGTGGATGCCACACCCCTCTCGGTTTTTCTGGAATAACTCGCGTAATTTCTAACCGATTGCGATGAAACTTTCAGTACCCTACTTTTTAAAAATTGGAACCATAATCTGAAAAATATAAATTTCTAACCCACATGACCCGTGATCTATGACCTGTTTCTCAAGGGAATGTCAGGCGCAACTGGCGTCCCGCAGATCGATGCTTGTAATGTGTGCAGTTTCCGAGTGTTTGTTGTTCAGGAGCATAAACAAAGGTGTTTCCAGGTGACAGTTGTGGTTTCCACTGAGATTGTGACCTCGATTGACCTTTTCAGAGGTCAACTGAGGTCATTGACCTCCGATGACCTCAGATGACGTGTTTGGGCTTCTGGCGGTTTCTAGGACAATTTGTGACGCTGATTTCAAATTTGGGATCCATTTTAGAGAATTATATGTTACATTGTGGTCATGCGCATCCACAGGTCAACCGAGGTCACTGACCTCAGATGACCTGACATGACCTTTTTTGAATTTTTCCGTTTTTTAGGACATTTTGTGACGCTGATTACGAATTTGGCCCCTATTAAGCATTGTGATATGCTCATTCACGATTCTAGCTCGATAAAATTAAATGTATACGTATTTTCCATTTTGATGACTTTTGGGTCATTGACATGACCTCAGAGGTTACCTAATGACCCAAGACCATCAAATCGGGTATCAGCGGCTTCCTCTCGTCACAAGCAACATGCTCGTCTTTGAATCGAAGCTCTAGCTCAATTAGGGGTGAAACGCTAAGGGGGTGGTCGTACCAACCAATCCCCCCCCCCCCCCCCTACCCGAACACGCAGTGATTTTGCCCTACCCAGGCGAGGGTTAAAGGGAATGTTTCACCTTTCTGAAAGTTGTCAAATGCACGCTGGTTGTAGTCGAAAATATGAAGTAAGTGCTGCTGAAAACGTTTTCTCTCGTGTCACTTAAGTTTATACATTTTGTTTTTAATTTGGGATGATGACGTCATTATTGAGCTATAGACCGCCGCTGATTGGCTGACAAAGTGGGATTGGCTGACAAAGTGACTGTCAGCCAATCAGCGGTGGCATTACCATATACCCCATTTTGAAAATTCGAAATTAAATTACTTAAAAACAGATAAGTTTTGGTTAAAGGACCTTAATAATTTAGACATTTCAATAACGCCCAAAAATAATGTCTGTCTCTATTCAAAACCAATACAAAGGTAAAACATTCCCTTTAATGGTACGAGGTTTCGGATCCAGTGGCGGTGAAAGATATTTTCGGATGGGGGGGGGGCAAAGAAACCCAGGGGCCCCCTCGGCCAAAGTTCCACCCACGGCCAAATCCCCCCCCCCCCAAGGCGCGAAATGGTATCTCCTCGGATTTAGGCTACTATATTTTGCAGGGCCTCTAAATGGTCGCAAAAAAGTCGAGCAAGTCCATATTTTAGCCCGCGCGGCGCTGGGGGGTAAATTTTACCCCCCCCCCCTCCCGGATTTTCTCCATAACTTGAAAACTATGACAGATATCGAAGTGAAACTTGCGGTACCCTATGGTGCATCAATTCTACATCTTGTGTTACAATTTTGTTGAAATTCGTGAGAATTTTGAGGAGATAATGACGTTTTAGTGACGTCATATCATGTCATTTTTGGTGAAAAAACGTTAAATGTTTGAAAAATCGTAGAAAATAGCGTGTTGATGCAAATCGCAAATAAAAGGCGTCAAAAGAAAGGAAATAACATTGTCTTTAACATGGCGATCTCAGATGTTAAAAATTTTGGGTTTTTGACCCCAAAAAATGCAAACAGCTTATTCTTGGGGAAGAATTTCCACAAAAGTTTTTTGTTTCAAGATTTTCAAAAAACCGGAAGATATATTAGAGAGCCGAGTATGAATGATGTTCAAACCAAATTCCAAAGCAATTTCTTTATTTTTGACTGACTTATGGCTCTCTAAGAATAAGTAACTCATGACGTCATTTTTTTTAATTGCGGTTTTTGGCTTTTACTGACCAGATACAGACAAATAAATGCCACCACTGTATTTCGAAGACAAAACTAGTCTAGAAACATGAAATGTTTATTTAGATTAATCAATTTCAAATTTTGACCTTATTGTGACCTGACCTTGACCTGACTGCGATTATATGGTGTCAGGCTGTGAAAATGGCTGCTTCTATCGAATTATACGTGTAAAATAACCCATACAACATGTGTCGCATGGCTTTCGTAGACCTGTGACCTTTTGTGACCTGACCTTGACCTTGACCTTGGCTTAAAATTTCACTTTTACTTATGCGGGAGATGCATTATACATTTGGGAGCACTTTGTGAGATAATAGTTGCAATACTAAAGGCTTTGGATGGAAAGTATAGCCCAAAAACCCAAATACTTAAATGTTGACACTAGACCTGACCGTGACCTGACATGTGACCTTATATTAATAAATTCGGGCATGCGTTAGATTTTTCTCACTGAGAGCTTTCGATCGCCGCCTTGCGCGTCTCGCTGCGGTTATTGGTTCAGAAGATACGAGGGGGGTAAAAATTTACCCCCCCCAGCACCGCACGTTCGGATGGAGACCTCAGCGCCGCGCGGGTTAAGTCTCAGGCCTTCCGAGGGCCCCTCAGGCCTAGCGATGGCCCCCTCGGCCGACTGAGGACCTTAAAGGGCCCCCTCAATCTGGCTGGGGGCACCTCGGGCCCTCGGTCAACTTCCTGGAGGGTCCCTCTTACAAATTGATAGGGGGGGGGGGCAAAATCATATGTTTGCCCCCAACTTCTTGAGTGGGGGGGGGGCAGATGCGTCCCCCCCCCCTCCCCTCTTCCACCACCCCTGTTGGAATCTGTAGTTCAGGATTGTTATCTCCTTTTTTGTTCTGAGGACTTTTTCATTGGCAAACGTCTTCATTTATTTGTGAAAAGGGCTATTTTACTCGCTGGTAACTAATGCGGGATTTTGTCATGACAACAGTCCGTGGTGAAAAAAATCGCAGGTTTTAACTTTCGTGAGCTTACACGGTACAACTAGTTATCGACATCGGTCGTATTCACCATCAGTTCCATCTAATGCCAGCCGAAAGTTAATCATCAGGCTAAATAGTCAACAAGTCAATTCGACCTAGTGGCCATGTTCCAAAAATACCGTGTATAAATCCGTTGAGTATCTTTGCATATCTGGAGTGTTTGTATGTGTTTATGTTTTCCAGCCAAGACCCATCAGCATCTGGTGGATATACGACAAATCAGAAGAAGCTGCTGTTTGGAATCGGACTGGGGGAGCTTCTGTCCGGCTGCAGCATAGCGGTGCTCATCCCTTTCTTCCCCACTGACGTAAGATTAATATCCTATCAGCGTAGCCAATTGATTTAACCCGCGAGTTACTGGGGTATATTTCATAACGCGAATTACTGGAGAGGGGCTATTTTTGCCCCCCTCCCCCTCGGATCTCCGGAACTACTGGACCGAACATAAAAATTAAAACGGTATTCGATAGCCCTTGGAAATTTATCGAGGGAAACATAATAGTGGTGACCTCGGGGTCACCGATGACGTCACAGGTCAGGTCAAGTACAAAATGTTTGACCGTGTCGAAAGGTCTCGATGGATGGAATTGTCGCGCAAAATTGCGATATTAAACGCATAAGCTGTCGATAAATCGGTATGATTCGTGTGTCTGACACTTCTAAGTACCTTTCTAAGCTGTGTATTACCTTGGGTCAAGTCAAGGTCATCCGAGGTCACGAGGTCAAACTGCAGATTACGGTCATTAGGCGTTGTAACACATGTGTATGTGTTTTTCTTTGGTCTAGAACGCGAAAAATGACCTTAGAACATTGTTTGTTCCATATAAATAGAATAAAAAGCAAAAACAGAAATGCGTTTTGTATGCATAGTAACGCTGTGAGAGGGGGTCGACTTTTGTCATTTAAAGGTCATAAGTCAGTCATTTTTGAAGATATCGACTTCAAATTTGGTACACATATTCACCGCACACGTCTCGATCACCTATATTCCGTTTTTTTATCATTCTGATTTTTCTTGAAAATTTTGTTTAAATAAAAATGTATTTGGATTTCTCAATATTTTGAATTAAAAAAAACTCAAAAATCCGAGATAGCAGTTGGATATCCCGGTCTATTGTCAGTATTTTGATTTAAGACAATTGAGTTTATATCAAGCATCGTACCTTTGACAGCGTTTTCCGCAAACCATTATTTTGCAACAAAACCCGAAGAACAAGACGTCACTCTGACGTCACTCCCGGTTGACCTATCATAACCTCATATTTGTCCTTTTGCCAACATGTGTAGAATTTATGTGAGAGAAGGTACTGCAAGTTTGGTGATGATACCTGTGTTTTTTTAGGAGTTATTGCAAAATTACAGGAGGGGGGGGGGCAAAAAATAGCCCCCCCCCCCCCCCCCCCCCCACAGTAACTCTCGGGTTAAGCACCTGTGAATGATCTGGAGTGATCTGGATGGTTCACGTATTAGATGTAACAGGTCGTTAAGTTGTGCAGATCATGTCACTGGCCTTAAATACAAAGAAATGATGTAGGTATTTTTTTGTTACGGTGAAGCATCAAGCACCGAGGTAGATGAATCTTGTATTATTTTCTTCCGATCATATTATATAGATATATCTGATGTCATTTATAAATGACATGTCCTCTGTCACAGGCCCAGGCTCGGGGCGTGTCAGACACCGTGATCGGCTTCGTCTTCAGCAGTTTCGCCTTCACCCACCTGGTCATGACTCCGGTAGCCAGCAGATTGGTGAGTCGCCAGACGTGGTTACCGGACAGCAGTGCCCACAACTAAATCAGAGGAGGTGATCAACTTCAATCGGCTACCATCTGATCTTATTTCACTACTTCTTACGCAAATGTTTTCGCGTAATGCAATGATATTACAAACATTCTTTGAATACCTATTGTTTACCGAGCTGCGGTCTCTCGGTTGTCTGATTATGTATTTGGTTGCATTTTGTTTTCTGGTCCTAACCTACCTTGTTTTTTTTCTGGCAGATACCAAAGTTTGGAATGTCCCAAATGTTGTATTTTGGCTTACTGCTGAGCGGTGTCTCTACTGTCGGTTTTGGGTAAGTCGCTTCCTAAAACATCCGCGTTTGTGAAGAATTGATCCCCGCTTTTGTTGTGTCAAAAGATCGCATAATTTATTTAACTTTCACGTTGATTTTTAGTTTTCTATTTCACGAACGCCAATGCTGAGAAACATCTTACCCGTTCGAGAATCGTTTCTCCTACTTTTCTCTTTTCCTTCATGGCGCTGGACTTTGTGTCGAATGATACATTGTTTTTACCTCTCCTTTTGCAGGGCGTTGGGCTTCGTGGCGAATGATACATTGTTTATACCTCTCCTTTTGCAGGGCGTTGGACTTCGTGGCGAATGATACATTGTTTATACCTCTCCTTTTGCAGGGCGTTGGACTTCGTGGCGAATGATACATTGTTTATACCTCTCCTTTTGCAGGGCGTTGGACTTCGTGGCGAATGATACATTGTTTATACCTCTCCTTTTGCAGGGCGTTGGACTTCGTGGCGAATGATACATTGTTTATACCTCTCCTTTTGCAGGGCGTTGGACTTCGTGGCGAATGATACATTGTTTATACCTCTCCTTTTGCAGGGCGTTGGACTTCGTGGCGAATGATACATTGTTTATACCTCTCCTTTTGCAGGGCGTTGGATTTCGTGGCGAATGATACATTGTTTATACCTCTCCTTTTGCAGGGCGTTGGACTTCGTGGCGAATGATACATTGTTTATACCTCTCCTTTTGCAGGGCGTTGGACTTCGTGGCGAATGATACATTGTTTATACCTCTCCTTTTGCAGGGCGTTGGACTTCGTGGCGAATGATACATTGTTTATACCTCTCCTTTTGCAGGGCGTTGGACTTCGTGGCGAATGATACATTGTTTATACCTCTCCTTTTGCAGGGCGTTGGACTTCGTGGCGAATGATACATTGTTTATACCTCTCCTTTTGCAGGGCGTTGGACTTCGTGGCGAATGATACATTGTTTATACCTCTCCTTTTGCAGGGCGTTGGACTTCGTGGCGAATGATACATTGTTTATACCTCTCCTTTTGCAGGGCGTTGGACTTCGTGGCGAATGATACATTGTTTATACCTCTCCTTTTGCAGGGCGTTGGACTTCGTGGCGAATGATACATTGTTTATACCTCTCCTTTTGCAGGGCGTTGGACTTCGTGGCGAATGATACATTGTTTATACCTCTCCTTTTGCAGGGCGTTGGACTTCGTGGCGAATGATACATTGTTTATACCTCTCCTTTTGCAGGGCGTTGGACTTCGTGGCGAATGATATATTGTTTATGCCTCTCCTTTTGCAGGGCGTTGGACTTCGTGGCGAATGATACATTGTTTATACCTCTCCTTTTGCAGGGCGTTGGACTTCGTGGCGAATGATACATTGTTTATACCTCTCCTTTTGCAGGGCGTTGGACTTCGTGGCGAATGATACATTGTTTATACCTCTCCTTTTGCAGGGCGTTGGACTTCGTGGCGAATGATACATTGTTTATACCTCTCCTTTTGCAGGGCGTTGGACTTCGTGGCGAATGATACATTGTTTATACCTCTCCTTTTGCAGGGCGTTGGACTTCGTGGCGAATGATACATTGTTTATACCTCTCCTTTTGCAGGGCGTTGGACTTCGTGGCGAATGATACATTGTTTATACCTCTCCTTTTGCAGGGCGTTGGACTTCGTGGCGAATGATACATTGTTCATAGCGCTGTGCTTCATCGTTCACATCATTACCGCCGTGGGTGAAGCGCTATTTGTGACGTCATCGCTGACTGTGGTCGCCAATCAGTTTCCAGGCGAGTACACACTGCACATCTGGGTCGGATATCGTCTGCGCGAATGCTTGCAAAAATTATGGCATTATAAGGTCAAGCGACCTAACGGCAAACTCTGGGAGAGTTTAGTTACGGTCAACTGCCGGACATCGCGACGATATCGCCTTACAGCCCGCATAATGGTGACATTAGCTACATGCATTAAACCCATGGTTGACATCAATACCATTGCTACCACACATTTATGGCATATTTATGTGATTAAATTTCGCTGAAATCTGCTTTATCACTTTCGATCGTGCGTCCCTTGCGAATATGTATTGCGTGTTTTTTCTTAATGATAAAGTTCGCTAAGAAAGTTATGTTCGCCCTCACTACAACATTCCGTTTGTGATTGGGTGTTGGCTGACTGTTGCACTGCCTACAGATGACATGAACATGGCGGTGGGGCTGGTGGAGACCTGTAACGCAGTGGGTGTCTCTCTCGGCCCCGCCATCGGAGGCGTGTTGTACCAGGTGAGGCGTCATGTCTCGGCACGTGGCGTGTGTTGTACTAGGTGAGGCGTGATGTCTCGGTACGTGGCGCGTGTTGTACCAGGTGAGGCGTCATGTCTCGGCACGTGACGCGTGTTGTACTAGGTGAGGCGTGATGTCACGGCACGTGGCGCGTGTTGTACTAGGTGAGGCGTGATGTCACGGCACGTGGCGCGTGTTGTACTAGGTGAGGCGTGATGTCACGGCACGTGGCGCGTGTTGTACTAGGTGAGGCGTGATGTCACGGCACGTGGCGCGTGTTGTACTAGGTGAGGCGTGATGTCGCGGTACGTGGCGCGTGTTGTACTAGGTGAGGCGTGATGTCACGGCACGTGGCGCGTGTTGTACCAGGTGAGGCGTGATGTCGCCGCACGTGGCGCGTGTTGTACCAGGTGAGGCGTCATGTCTCCGCACGTGGCGCGTGTTGTACCAGGTGAGGCGTCATGTCGCGGCACGTGGCGCGTGTTGTACTAGGTGAGGCGTGATGTCACGGCACGTGGCGCGTGTTGTACCAGGTGAGGTGTGATGTCGCGGTACGTGGCGCGTGTTGTACCAGGTGAGGCGTCATGTCGCCGCACGTGGCGCGTGTTGCCCAGGTGAGGCGTCATGTCGCGGCACGTGGCGCGTGTTGTACTAGGTGAGGCGTGATGTCACGGCACGTGGCGCGTGTTGTACCAGGTGAGGCGTCATGTCGCCGCACGTGGCGCGTGTTGTACCAGGTGAGGCGTCATGTCGCGGCACGTGGCGCGTGTTGTACCAGGTGAGGCGTCATGTCGCCGCACGTGGCGCGTGTTGTACCAGGTGAGGCGTCATGTCGCGGCACGTGGCGCGTGTTGTACCAGGTGAGGCGTCATGTCACCGCACGTGGCGCGTGTTGTACCAGGTGAGGCGTCATGTCGCCGCACGTGGCGCGTGTTGCCCAGGTGAGGCGTCATGTCGCGGCACGTGGCGCGTGTTGTACCAGGTGAGGCGTCATGTCGCCGCACGTGGCCAAACCACAACAATGTGTCGCTGTCGACAGACGTCATTAATCACAGTCTCAGTCATTATTTGCTTGCTTGATACATTCGTTCCTTGATATGCGTTCGTGGTTTTGACATCGTTTTGGTTATAAATACAGAAAAAAAACACAAATTACTTTAACTGTGTAGTGTTTTATTTTACTGTATTTAGTATTACTGCAAGTATTACTGCTGTTATATGATATGTATTTTATGTGGATACTAGATTTAGTGAGTCTTACATTGCACAGCATTATTATGCCAGCTGTTATGCTAGCTGACAGCTATTGATAGCGTGTTACAAAGTGTTCCACTTGCCTCTTGTTCCAGCTGGGTGGTTACGGCCTGCCGTTTTATGTGCTCGGCAGCTTTCTTCTGCTGTGTGCTGCTCTCAACTTCTGGTTGACGCCCTGGATTGAGCGTAAGTGTCTCCCAGACTGTTTTTAGTTCAGATAATGTCGACCCAATGTTACAATGTCGGAAATATAATTTGGGGCTCTTTAATATTTATTTTGTCTATACTATGAGCAGCACGATAAAGGCTTTGGAATTATTTGCATTTTAACACACGCAGTGGAGGGGGGGGGGGGGGCACTTTAGTGCCCCCCGCCCCTACGATCCTCGCAAATATGAGAGCTAGAACGATCAAATTTACAGGGTGGGTAGGTGCTATGATGATCTACATGTTCTGAAATTTGCGTGACTTTAGGTCAATATCTTCAAGGTCAAACGAGGTCACGAATGTCAAATCTGGTCAAATGTCACAATTTTAGGAATTTGGCCTCTGTGACGTCACAGGTCACCAGCAATGTATCCAAAGTTGTTTCCGAGGAGGACCATTGACATTGGCTACCGAATGGCGTTTGAATCATCCCGATCCGACTGTTGGTTCAGAAGATATCGCTTTGCCGACCTCGATTCCGGCCGCCATCTTGGACTGCAAATCTATATAACTCAAAAATGTACCGACCGATTTTCTTATTTGTTGCGTCAAACGATCCGCTATTGAGTTGGCAGTTAATGCCACGCAAAAAAAAACACCGCTCTACTCCGCTTCGTTTTCGAGCTATTCACGAAAAATATGTGAGGGGGGGGCACAAAAGTGCCCCCCCCCCCCCCTCCACTGCGCTTGTTAATGTTGAAAACAAGGTTGGCAAACTATATGTAATCGTCCTACATCACGCAGCTGCTGTATGGAAGAGTCCTACATCACGGAGCTGCTGTATCAAAGAGTCCTACATCACGCAGCTGCTGTATCGAGGAGCCACATCACGGAGCTGCTGTATCGAAGAGTCCCACATCACGCAGCTGCTGTATCGAAGAGTCTTACATCACGCAGCTGCTGCATCGAAGAGTCCTACATCACGCAGCTGCTGTATCGAAGAGTCCTACATCACGCAGCTGCTGTATCGAAGAGTCTTACATCACGCAGCTGCTGTATCGAAGAGTCCTACATCACGCAGCTGATGTATCGAAGAGTCTTACATCACGCAGCTGCTGTATCGAAGAGTCTTACATCACGCAGATGCTGTATCAAAGAGTCTTACATCACGCAGCTGCTGTATCGAAGAGTCCTACATCACGCAGCTGCTGTATCAAAGAGTCTTACATCACGCAGCTGCTGTATCGAAGAGTCTTACATCACGCAGCTGCTGTATCGAAGAGTCCTACATCACGCAGCTGATGTATCGAAGAGTCTTACATCACGCAGCTGCTGTATCGAAGAGTCTTACATCACGCAGCTGCTGTATCGAAGAGTCCCACATCACGCAGCTGCTGTATCGAAGAGTCCTACATCACGCAGCTGCTGTATCGAAGAGTCCCACATCACGCAGCTGCTGTATCAAAGAGTCCTACATCACGCAGCTGCTGTATCGAAGAGTACTACATCACGCAGCTGCTGTATCGAAGAGTCCTACATCACGCAGCTGATGTATCGAAGAGGCTTACATCACGCAGCTGCTGTATCGAAGAGTCCTACATTACAAAGCTGCTGTATCGAATAGTCTTGCAAAGAGTCCCACATCACGCAGCTGCTGTATCAAAGAGTACTACATCACGCAGCTGCTGTATCGAAGAGTCCTACATCACGCAGCTGCTGTATCGAAGAGTCTTACATCACGGAGCTGATGTATCGAAGAGGCTTACATCACGCAGCTGCTGTATCGAAGAGTCCTACATCACGCAGCTGCTGTATCAAAGAGTCCTACATCACGCAGCTGCTGTATCGAAGAGTCCTACATCACGCAGCTGCTGTATCGAAGAGTCCTACATCACGCAGCTGCTGTATCGAAGAGTCCTACATCACGCAGCTGCTGTATCGAAGAGGCTTACATCACGCAGCTGCTGTATCGAAGAGTCCTACATTACAAAGCTGCTGTATCGAATAGTCTTGCAAAGAGTCCCACATCACGCAGCTGTTGTATCAAAGAGTACTACATCACGCAGCTGCTGTATCGAAGAGTCCTACATCACGCAGCTGCTGTATCGAGGAGCCACATCACGGAGCTGCTGTATCGAAGAGTCCTACATCACGCAGCTGCTGTATCAAAGAGTCCCACATCACGCAGCTGCTGTATCAAAGAGTACTACATCACGCAGCTGCTGTATCGAAGAGTCCTACATCACGCAGCTGCTGTATCGAAGAGGCTTACATCACGCAGCTGCTGTATCGAAGAGTCTTACATCACGCAGCTGATGTATCGAAGAGTCCCACATCACGCAGCTGCTGTATCGAAGAGTCTTACATCACGCAGCTGCTGTATCGAAGAGTGCAGATGGCGGAAACGAGAAAGCGGGGGTCGTAATAGATGGGGTTTCTCGCCGTACCTGGCACGGGTTGGCCTCCCGTTTATCAGGTTTTCGATGACCTACTGTGAACGGCAGACCGCTTGGGACCCTAATTTTCGACGATAACCTTTGAATGCATCAACTGGCGTGAGCAAATTTCTCGCAATGGACGTTTCAAGGCCTGCGCTAATTTATATTCTTAACCCGGCATTGACTGGGGTTTCAGCAGAACACCATTGACTGGGGAGGGGGGTGGGGCGTTAAACGCACCCTGGATATCTTCCGAACCAATTATTACAGCGAGACGCACAAGGCGGCATTCGAAAGCTCTCAATGAGACGAATCTAAGATCGAAGAGTCCTACATCACGCAGCTGCTGTATCAAAGAGTCCCACATCACGCAGCTGCTGTATCAAAGAGTACTACATCACGCAGCTGCTGTATCGAAGAGTCCTACATCACGCAGCTGCTGTATCGAAGAGGCTTACATCACGCAGCTGCTGTATCGAAGAGTCTTACATCACGCAGCTGATGTATCGAAGAGTCCCACATCACGCAGCTGCTGTATCGAAGAGTCTTACATCACGCAGCTGCTGTATCGAAGAGTGCAGATGGCGGAAACGAGAAAGCGGGGGTCGTAATAGATGGGGTTTCTCGCCGTACCTGGCACGGGTTGGCCTCCCGTTTATCAGGTTTTCGATGACCTACTGTGAACGGCAGACCGCTTGGGACCCTAATTTTCGACGATAACCTTTGAATGCATCAACTGGCGTGAGCAAATTTCTCGCAATGGACGTTTCAAGGCCTGCGCTAATTTATATTCTTAACCCGGCATTGACTGGGGTTTCAGCAGAACACCATTGACTGGGGAGGGGGGTGGGGCGTTAAACGCACCCTGGATATCTTCCGAACCAATTATTACAGCGAGACGCACAAGGCGGCATTCGAAAGCTCTCAATGAGACGAATCTAAGGCATACTCACAAATGTCTAAAGTGAGGTCAAATATCAGGTCACGGTCAGGTCAAAGGTCAAAATCGACGTATTTGAGTTTATGGGCCATACTTTCCATCCAAAGCCTTCTAGTACGACCATAATGACCCAAAGTGTTGCGAAAGGTATGCTACACATCCTGCATGAGGTAAAGGGAGATTTTTGGCAAAAGTAAAGGTCAAGGTCAGGTCACAGAAGTCACTATGCGCAAAATATCTACGAAAGTCATGCAACACATGTTTTATGGGTTATTTTCCACGTATAATTCGATAGTGATAGTCATTTTACCACTCCACTTCATTTACGTGAAGCCTAAAATTTGAAATTGATCAATATGAATAAAAAGGCGTGTTTCTAAACCAGTTTGTCCTGGAAATACAGTGCTGGCATTTATTTTTTATGTTTGGTCAATACAATCAAAACAACGCAATTAAAAAATATGACGTCATGAGTTACCCATACTTTAGATGCCACAAGTCAGTCAAAAATGGTGATATCATTTGAAATTTGGTATGGTGGTTGTCCATATGTGGTGCCCCGACATATATTCCGTTTTTTATTAATATCTTTGAGAAAGAAAAAAATGTGGGTATTTTTCCAAAACAAAATGGGGGTAAAAATACAAACATCCGAGATCACCATGTTGTAGCCCTTACCATTTGGTATCTTTTGACTTTTTTGGATTGCATTTTGCTCAAAATATGGCATTTGTACGGTCTGTTAAAGTTTAGCTGATTTTTGTGTAAAACTCGTGTGTAGTGACGTCACTAAATTCGCTATAACTCGAGAAAAGAAAATCGACGAAATTGCTTTATTTTTGCATAGAAGACGTAAAATCAATGTAGAAGAAGGTACTCGAAGTTTCACGTTGATAGCGCTATTGCTTTTTAAGAATTACGAAGTTCATCAGGGGGGGGCGTTAAACGCCCCCCCCCCCCCCCGTCAATGGCGAGCTAAGGTTGGTTGGTGTCAAACGAAAATGCAGGGCACTTTCCAGTCACTCGTAATGTTAAAGATAATGTGAGCTCGGATAGATGTTAACGCCTGGTCGCTCTGTAGTCCCGCCCTCGACTCCGCCCACCACTCGCAATCGACCGGTCACGGGTCGGACAGCGCCGCTTCAAGGTCAGCCAGGGCGGAACTAAGCTCTGACGTCAGAGCATAGCTCCACCCTTTCACGATACTCTGTACCCACCGATTTAATTCCCTGCGCGAGTTTGGACATTACGAGTGAATGGCAAGTGCCCTGACTTTTCGTTTGACATTAAAGGGAAATAATGACCTTTTTCCACAAAAATGGAGTTAGCACTTGAAATCGCCAGACGAGACCAAAATATATTGTAAATTCATCACATTTTGCATGAAAACTTTCCTACCGAAAGATATTTCAAGTTAAAGTTGATAAGCGTTCCACACTTTTAACGACCGGTACTTGCAAGTACTTTTGGTCCTCATCAAACTGCGGGCTTTTCCCGTATTGTTTTTTTACGCAATGGAGTGGAAAATATATTGTGCGTTTTACTCGTTGTGATTATATGCCCGGCGATCTTCCAAAACTAACAGCGATTGGAAAAAGTGGCAATAAAATCGGAAGCTCATCGATGCACATCAACGGCGGCATAGTTAGTGGTTGCGACCCTCAATTTTTGAAAATCGATTCATTTGTTTTCAATATTAGGAGTATTGTATAATTTGTCTGTGGCTGTATATAACACTATGCTTTATATTATCATGAAAAAATAATAATTTGTCCCCAAAAAACTAACAAACAATAACACAAAACTGGCAATTAAATCGGAAGCTCATCGATGCACATCGACGGTGACCTATTTAGCGTCGGCGATTTGTTTACAAAGTCATTGTCATGCTTCTCGGCGCACTTAACCATTGTGGCGAGTTGTAGCGAGTAGCGCTTTCGTTCTCCATGGCAACCAGGCGTGAGCCAATGAAAAGCCAGAACGTATTCCCTTTCTGGCTTTTGATTGGCTAACGCCTGGTTGCCATGGAGAACGAAAGCGCTACTAGCGCTACTAGCGTGTGTCCGAGCAGCGCTCAGTTTGATCGGAAACGTCACAGAGCCTCCAAAAATGCCGCGCACTCGATGTAAACAATGGTAGGGAAGGACGAATTTTTCAATGACCTTCATGAAGTACACAAGGTACTTGTTTTGTATTTTTTCAAAACTTACAACTTTCAATATGGGAATAATTTTATTTAATTCTTAAATTTAAATACAATAATTGTAAAATCATAGCGGTAGCCTAAGAAATTGTTGCTAACAAAATCAAAAGGTCATTATTTCCCTTTAACAACCTTAGTAATACAAATTGGCGCAGGGTCTGGAATATCCATTGCGAGAAATTCCTTCATGCCAGTTGATTCCTTCAAAAGTTATCGCCGAAAACTAGGGTCCCAATCGGTCTGCCGTTCACAGAAAAAAAAAATAACGGCAGGTGATGTTGAGCCCCTTGCTACAACAGACAGTTGTTAAACACCCGTTGGATGGTGCTGGCCGGCCGGTCGGATCCGGGCCTCATGAAAATATAAATAACTCATTTAGGTACGTTTGTTTTAAATGAGGTCTTAGTGCACCCGGAAGCGAACTCCGATGATTTGGGGATGTTTGCTAACACATCTGGGATTCGTGCCCCAAATATATTTCCCCCTTCTGAATTCACCAGTGACTGGCGGTGACCCCGCAGGTGACACCGAGTCCCGGCCGGACTTCGGTCGGATGGCCCGCGTGCTGGTGCAATCCCCGGAGATTTGGTTCTGCATGTTCGTCCTGATCACCATCTCCATCGACTGGTCGGCTATGGAGCCCGGCATCCAGCCCTACGCTACCAAAACGGTCAGTGGCACTGGGTGAAACGGTCAGTGGCACGAAGTAAAACGGTCAGTGGCACGAAGTAAAACGGTCAGTGGCACGAAGTAAAACGGGCAGTGCCACGGACACACGAAGGGCACACGGAGACACATGAAGACACACGAAGACACATGAAGACACACGGAGACACATGGAGGACATACGGAGACACATGGAGGACACACGGAGACATACGGAGACACACGGAGACACACGGAGGACACACGGAGACACGGAGACACACGGAGACACGGAAACACACGGAGGACACACGGAGGACACACGGAGACACACGGAGACACACGGAGGACACACGGAGACACACGGAGACACACGGAGACACACGGAGACACACGGAGACACACGGAGACACACGGAGACACACGGAGACACACGGAGACACGGAGGGCACACGGAGACATACGGAGGACACACGGAGACACACGGAGACACACGGAGACACGCGGAGGACACACGGAGACACATGGAGACACACAGAGACATACGGAGACACATGGAGACATACGGAGGACACACGGAGACACACGGAGACATACGGAGGACACACGGAGACACATGGAAGACCCACGGAGACACACGGAGACACGGAGACGCGGAGGACACACGGAGACATACGGAGACACATGGAGGACACACGGAGACACGGACACACAGAGACACGCGAAGGACACACGGATGCACACGAATACACACGGAGACATACGGAGACACACGGAGACATACGGAGGACACACGGAGGACACACGGAGGCACACGGAGACACACGGAGACACGGACACACGGAGACACGCGAAGGACACACGGATACACACGGATACACACGGATACACACGGATACACACGGATACACACGGAGACACACGGAGACACACGGAGACACACGGAGACATACGGAGGACACACGGAGACACGGAGGACACACGGAGACACACGGAGACACACGGAGACACGGAGACACACGGAGGACACACGGAGGACACATTTTGACACACGGAGGACATACGGAGACACACGGAGACACACGGAGACACGGAAACACACGGAGGACACACGGAGGACACACGGAGACACACGGAGACACACGGAGACACACGGAGGACACACGGAGACACACGGAGACACGGAGGACACACGGAGACATACGGAGACACACGGAGACACATGGAGACACGCAGAGACATACGGAGACACATGGAGACATACGGAGGACACATGGAGACATACGGAGGACACACGGAGACATACGGAGGACACACGGAGACACACGGAGACACGCGGAGGACACACGGAGACACACGGAGACACACGGAGGACACACGGAGTTTTACTCCGTGCTACTCCGTGTCACGGAGTAAAACGGTCAGTGGCGCGAGTCACGAAGTCAGTGCCGGCATCCCGCTGTACGTCACCAACACGGCAAGTCCGCCCCTGTAGCTCAGTTGGGAGAGCGCCGGACTTCTGACTTCACCCGGTAGTGGCAGCCCGGGTTCGAGTCGCTTCGGCGCTCGCTATTTGCCCCTGACTGGGATGGCCTGTGGCCGGTGGCAGCGGTCACACTCAATGTATGGTGACGTCAGAGGGCAGGGCAGACCGTGTCCAGGTATGTCGGGCACGTACAACTTTCGCTTCTAAATTCTGCCGGACGCCAGGAACTGCTTGATCGGGTGGTGGGGTCAGGGCCTGCGTAACAAGCTATGCTTAGCGCGGGGCCTGACCTCAGAAATCCATCCATTCAAAAACATTCGGACTAAATTTATAAAAATAAAAATAAATGCGGGCAGGCTCCGGCTCCGGCCGAACGCCAGGCATGATGCCTGGGTCTGTGGTGTAGCTGTCACGGGTCCAGAGCAGGTTCATAGCCAATTGCTGTGTTTGTTGCTAGTGAGCAAAGCCAGCGTTATGCTAAGGGTGCGACATTTCGTTCATATTATTACGTTATATTGATGTTATTTAATGTTTATGGACCCGTTATTATTTTCAGATTGTTGTGTTAGATATTAGTAAATGTATTTAGTATTAGTATTTAGACCAATCTTCGCTCGTCAAGTGCAGACGTTTTCAACATTGTATTTATGTCAGCGCTATGGCAATTGTTTATGTTTACATCAACGTGTACCGTTCAGGCTCAGTACACCTGGGATTTACCGCGATTTCAGCTGGGCATCACGGTGCTGCAGATGGGCCTCTACTTCCTGGTGTCCTCTGCCGCGTACGCCATGGTCAGCCCCGTTTGGGGCAAGCTGGCAGACTTGACGACCAACACATATATTCAGGTTAGTAACGGCTCATCGATATATGTCGTGCAAAACTGAAACTGGGTGCCATCTATGTGAAAAGTCTAATGCTAAATCGAAATATAATCTGATACGAAAAGTCTTCGAACAACTTAGGCGACGAGTCTGCTTCTTCATTTGAGATCTCGAAATAAACGAGTACCTACCCAAGAATTTATGAATAATTTATCATTTTAGCATCGTGTTGTTATCATTTTCCATTAACAATGCAATAAGACTCATTTATTAGTTTATATATTTGGCTAAGAAGACACCTCCAAGCTGTTCACATAATTTAAATTATACAACTATTAGCATACGATCGATTTAGTTAGTCTTACATTACACAGCTCCTCTAAGTAATTTCGAGGCTGGCGATGTCCGATATTACCTCGATATTATGCTATGCCAATGATCGCCTCCTTTGAGGATCTGTAGGTAATATCTTACCGGTTCGAACTCCAAGTATATTTTAAATCGTGATGTAGGTAATGAGTTAAAACTAAGCGATGCATTACAGTTCATTACTTGAGTACTTATAAGTACTTAGAAGTTAGAAGTACTTCAGTAGGTACTTATAAATTTATAAGGTTTTGGTTATATATCTTAAAGGGATTATACGGGTTTTTCCCAGAATAATTGAGTTACATAGTAAAACGTACTTATAAAGGTGGTAGAAGTCCCACGGTAGCCACATTTTTCTGGAAATGACCTCTTCTGCACGTAAGGACATTCCAAAGTGCGCGGTGATGCCACCGCGTATTTTCTGCAGGACCGGCTGAGGCAGAGCCAGTCATCTCTTTTATGCTAATAAAAACACCTCACTTATGGCATATTTCCGGTAAAATAAGCAATATTTGAAAACAAAACTTGTTTTGTTCCAACGTCAGCAGCAGTTACCTAGTTTTCCCATACAATTTTATATTTTCATGAATTTTCATGCCAAAAAATTAATACGCCACCACCAAATTATCAACGCTAAAGGCCAGAGAAAAGAAAACCACAAAAACACAAAACCTCAACGAACAGTGTAGTAATACAAAGTCCTGTCAGTTTTGAATTGCATAATAATATTGTGATTCAGTGTAGGACTTGCAGATAATTCAAAACTCTAAAATTGATCTTAAGATAAAAGTAGTGGACAGTAGTGCCGATCAAGTACTCGTTATCTGATACTAGTCTCGAAAAACGCCCAAGTTTTAACGCTGATAATTTCTGAAATAATGGACTAAATGAGCATTGAGGTCCCTGTTATAAGTCTTAAACGTGTTTAAAGCTCATACAACTGCAAAAGACTGCATTTCCTTTCAGGACGGAAACCCGTATAATCCCTTTAACTACGTCAGCCTAACGCTCATCACGCTTTCTCGACTTCTCGTGCCTCAATGCCTATATCCTGCTATCTCTGGCTATCTTGTCGGACATTATGAGGCTCCGCTCGGCCAGTGACTTAGTCTTGTTAGCCCTACTCCAAGGCTAAATAAATATGCATTACAAATTCAGCTTCCATCGCCGCTGAAATTGTCGCGTTGAGATGGACTTTGAATGTCAGAGACTCAGAATGGTAACTAATATAAACACCTGCGGTCATATGGACTACGACATAACGTATACACCGTCTTATGTCTCTGAGTCACATGATGACACATGCGAACGTGATTTATGGCTAATCAGTGGGCATATCCGGCTGATAACTGCACAGCAGTTCAAGCAAAGGCTGATTGTCGGTGGTCGTGGTGTCGTATCCAAACATGTTTTTCTCAACTGCACTGTCGTCAGCAGTTTGATAACGTTGTCTCGATGGATGTTCTCTTATTGCGTGGGTGGAAAATTCCGCGGCTGTTGTGTCGTAAGAAGGATGTTGCAATGTTTGATGACGTCACTAGACCGTGCAGTATGTATGCACTGTGAGCTTTTTTGTTCAGGGAAACCGCTTGTCTATCGCAGATACGATAAAGAAGTGAATGAAATCGTCTTCAAACTCGTGTGGTACTATGCATCGAACTCCTTGCCATATACTGAATTTCTTATAATATTTCGGCAATATCTTCGCCCATTCTACCTATATCGCCGAACCCTCCGACCATGGTCTGTTGTAATTCGTGACTTTATCAGTGATCTAACATGCATACCCACACCAACCACCTTGGCTCAGTCTTGACAGCTGCTTCTTTTGGTTTGTTTATGTATCAGATAGCACCAGCGTTGCTAGTCAGTATTGCAGAGAGCAGTCTTGTCCTGTTCTGGCTGTCCCCTGCCCTGCCCCGCCCCGCTCCCCTCTGCTCCGTCCCGTGCCCGTGCTGTGTCCCCTGCCTGCCCCGCCCCGTCCCCAGGGTGGGAATTCTACTCTTTTTTTTTGTTGGTGGAGGAGTACATATCTTCGCAAACAAAGAGTACAAAAATAACCTGATGGTAGGCCAAAAATAAATACTGATATACTAATGAATAATGATGAATGATAAACTACAAAACTAAATTCCCCAGATCAAAATGTGCTGACAATTCTTGGTAAGTACCTATGCATTCATGCAGAAAAACAATGTATACCTACCTAAGCACACATTTTCTTTTTCAGGACAACAATTCAGAACAATGCCAGAAAACCGTTACACCAACATGGGGCCTGGCGGTCATAACCAGGAAATGTGTCCATGTAAAATGAGTCACTTTTAGTGGGTTTTTTCCAGTCTGGCTCTCCAACCGAATAACATTTCAAATCACGAACTGGCCTTCATATCATATAATTAAAATTATTTAAATGCTACTAAAAAAAAATACCCACCGTGAGATCAACCCCACACAATAATCAGTAATCACAACTCACGTGTGCGCCGCGTGTGCGTCACCAACAAACACCAAGTCCGCCCCTGTAGCTCAGTGGGAGAGCGCTGGACTTCTGACCTATCCCGGTAGTGGCAGCCCGGGTTCGAATCGCTTCGGCGCTTGCTATTTGCTCCTGACTGGGATGGCCTGCGGCCAGTGGCAGCGGTCGCACTCATGGTCAGGTGACGTCAGTGAGCGGGGCGGACCGTGTCCAGGTATGTCGGGCACGTAAAACTTTCGTCTCTAAATTCTGCCGGCCAACAGGAATTGCGCGATCGGCTGGTGAGGTCAGAACCTGAGCAACAAGCTCTGCTTAGCGTGGGTCCTGACCTCGGAAATCCATCCACACAAAACATTCGGACTAAATTTTAAAAAAAAAACAATGACAAAGGCTGTTGTTTCACTACTCGCTACTATTCTATGAGCGAATGGGAAACGTCACAGGTACAAGGGAGCTAACGGCTATCCATACTGGTACAGCTCTCAATTAAGCTAGTCGATTGGTCAAAACCGAATAGGCTTCTGACGTCACAAATGTGAGTCAACATGTTACGGAGATAACAGCATCCCAGTGCGTTTTGCCGTCAGAAAAGTAATTGTTACTCTTTTACAGAGTACTTGTTCTCTTTCTGAGGCGGGAGAATAATTGGTGGGGCAATTGGAGTAGGTCACACTGTGTTGTGGCATAGGGACCTACTCCAATTACATTTGTACTCCCAATAGTTGTACTCTCGTCAGTCTCTCAGGTCGATATCTCCGGAACCGTTCCACGCAGCGCCATGAAATTTGGCACAGCTATTGATACATCTCTTTTGCATCTTCTGACTAAATTTGATGTCAGGGTCATGTCAGGTCAGGTCACCAGGTCACATTAAGTGACCCTACCTCAAAAACTAATCAGAACACTACCAAAGAAAGAGTTTTGGAACGATCGATTTGAAACTCATGAGGTATGACAAGGTCATCAGGAACTACAATTCGTCAATCTCTATTTTTTTTTTAATCAAGGACTAATGACAAAATCAGTCAGGGGAGGATCCGTGGGTTGTGGGGGGGGGGAGCAAATCCAGTGGCGTATTTCCAAAAAGTTGTTGAGTGGGGAGGAGGGGGGGGTAGCTGGCCGTCAGCCGTCAAGTTGCTGACCCGGGGGGGGGAGGAGGGTGTTAGCAGACCGTCAGCTGTCAGCGATCTATATTATATTCCCCGGCCTCTACGCTGTGGCTGTTGTGTTGCGATGTTACGATAAATTAATTGCCGAGACTCTTTACCGAATGCGGCGCTTTCAGCGCAAATAACCCGCGTGAAGGGCACACGGTGGAGATTTGTTTTTGCTGACGGTGTTTGCCTTGTGAGTTGGGTTTGTTCAAGGAAACTTTATAACTTTGTTCAAGGAAACTTTATAACTTTGTTTGGTTTGTTAACAGTTCAAGTTGGGACTTGGGTTTGTCTTTGCCTAAGCTTTTATTTTAATCCAGTGGCAGTGGGTGGATGGAGGTAATTGTGGTGTTGGCTACAATTCAGTCCAACTTTCCAAGCCAGAAGTCAACCTTTTATGAACAGGTTTTCTTTGTAACAAACACTTTTATGAGTTAATAAACAATAGATATTTCTGAGGAGTACAAAAAAAATACCAGTCACAATTTGGGAGTACAAAATGTGTTGGTGTATATGGAACCAACAAACGTGAACTTTTCCAACACTGCCCGTCCCCCTCTGCTCCGCCCCGTCCCCGTGCTGTATCCCGTGCCGCACCGCCCCTGTCCCGTTCCGAGTCGCGCCCCGTCCAGCCCCGCCCCCGTGCTGACCCGTGCTGTGTCCCATGTTCCGTTCCCGCCCCGTGCTGATCCATGCCGTGTGCCCCGCCCGTCCCGCCCCGCCCTGCCCCCGTGCTGGCCCGTCCTCCGTTCCCGCCCCCGTGCTGACCCGTGCCGTGCGCCCCACCCCGTCCCGCCCTGGCTCCGCCCCGCCCCGTGCTGACCCGTGCTGTGTCCCTGTGGCGGCCAGGAGTCTCTCTGCCTGGCCGGCTCGGCGGCCAGTCTGCTGCTGCTGGCGCCGTCCCCGCTGCTGGCCCCGCTGACGCCCTCCTGGTGGCTGCTCGGACTCGGAATGACGCTCAACGAGGTGTTCACCGCCGGGGCGTTCATCCCGCTGTTCGGAAACATGCTCACCTCCGCCATGTCAGTTGGAGAAGGACGGGAGATAGGCAGCGGGATGACCGGCATCGAAAGCTGATTGGTGGATCAGGGCTGGTGGTATAGGTGACCGTCAGCGCGTGAACGATGTCGACGTTAGCGATACATAATTTGCAACGCTTGCATGGTGGCTGTTGCACTGTTCGTTTAAATCATCATGGTCTATTGGTCGCTGCACTTTTTTATTTACAACGTGCGCTTTGCGCTTCGGTCGTCTTCGGTTAATTCCCATATCGATGTAAGTGTGCCGCCCGATATGACAAATGCGGCAAACGCTCCCGTGAGAGATCAAAGTGATTCACACAATTAGGAGAGGTTAAATATTAAACTGACGTCTTGTGCCTGCATTTTTAGACTTTTAACGATATTTTATATTGCGTTTGCAGCGCACGTGGGCTTCCAGATGATGTCGCCACCCAGTCTTTCGTATCGGGCGTGTGGTGGGCCGTCTTCTCAATGGGGTACGTACCACGTGACAGCGGTATAGACGCTCTAATGGGAACCGTGGGTACAGTGCGTGTCGTGATCTCTGATTCATGAAAGCTAAACCACGTGTCAGGAGTGCTTACCACGATTTTTAGTAGTTTTGAGAACTACATCGTTATTAATTTGTTAATACCGAATATTCAGGAGATGGTTGATTTGTTCTGTATTCCAGCTCTTCAATAGGTCACGGCTGCGAAATGTTTGTGAAAAGCACAGCCTAGACTCAGTTTCGGAATCCAAAGAGATATCCGCCTCTCTGGTCATGTATTTTTGAAGCTTTACTATTATGGCCGATTTATGCTTAGTATTGCATCAGCCAAGACACTGTGTAGGAGCGTAAGGAACTTTTATTCGATTTTTTGCCCCGTATACCTACTCTGTGTCCTATTTGTTTCAGGAACGTTGTTGGTCCGGCGTTTTCGGGTGTTGTTACCGAAGCATACAGTTTCCCAATCACGATGACATGCGTCTCTGTCAATACCCTGTGCTGTGTAAGTTTGTATGCCCGAGCGGTCCTACCCCCGGGGGCTGTGAGGGCTTGTCTACATCGGCCGTAGGTGATGCGCTGAAAGCTGATGATATGCAGATTTTATTAAACACGTTCGTGTTCATGATACGATGTCTTAGGGCACGTCAGACGTCAGTACACGTCACGTCAGACGTCAGTGCCGCCCATCAGCCTGGGCATGATATTAATTTTGTGTAGCCGTCTTCCAAATATTTAAAAACATCGATACATAAAAGACTGTCGGAATACCTTTTCACCTGAGAGGCTGACACCTGACAGCCTGACAAGCTCACGGATGTTTCCGCCTGCAGGCGCTGCTGATGATGTGGCAGGCGTGCCGCCTGAGAGACCCCTGCTGCGCCTCCATTCACCGGAAACTGACCGGAAGTGACTCGAATCCGGAGCGGCAGCCGCTGCTTGACGGACGCGAGAGGCGCGCCAGCGTGTAGTCCGACTGCAGAGCCATCTGTTGTCCGATTTGTAAGCTGTGTAGTCAGCATTCATTGTCGTCGCTAGCCATGGGTTGTGTATCTGCCTATTCCGTTTCGTATAGCTCGTTGGAGGGCTGTGGCAGCGATGTGAAATAAATCGACCCGATGTCGTCCGAAGCAGTCTTAGCACTACTGGCAATGCCAATTGGGCTGTGGCTTTATTTGTCCCCATAACACGGAAAACACTTCCCTAATAGGACCTGCAGTATTGACGTACAAGTGCCTTGTAAGTTGTATGTACTTACCTGTACCCGCAATATATGGACATCAACTTATCTCTGCCTTATTTTGCTCTATCTTTACTCCCCTGATCGATGATCCTAGAGACTCGGGAGACGTACCGAGAAAAGCTTAGACGGACCGAGATTCTTCGCGACAGACCAAAACGGACTGCTGATAGGTTTTCAGCGAGAGAGGCAGAGAAACGGCGATGAGGACAAATCATCGGACCGAGGCACATAGATAAATCAGTGAGACGTATCGTTATAATTATATGGTGTAACTGCAATCAGCGAAGCGGGGGGGGGGCAATGACGAAGAAAAGGACAATGGCAGACTCAGCGTATTTCCGAACATGCCCAGTGCCCACCTACAATTTTTGATTGTTTTTATTAAATTACAGTTTGGGGTCTATATATAAAGATGGCAAATAGAATGGTGTTTGTCCCATCGAAATCGACCGAGCGGTTATCGAGATCTCCGGGGGGGGGGGGGCAGAATCTGACCCCCGCAGAATCTGACGTAATTTTGCCCGCCTGCGGGGAATAGGGTTACTATCTGAGGAGTTTAATAATATAATAAGTATAACACCCCTGAAGAAGTTAATAAAACACAAAGACAGAACGTTGGTGATTATTCTTGTCTTATCTCTCCATTATTCTAAACCATATGTGTTTGTTTTATTTAATAACAATGTAATTTATTTATTCAATTCAATCAAGTATAAATAACCATGGGCGGCGCCACGGGGGGGGGGTGGCAGGGGTGCAGTCGCTCCCCTGTCGTCGGGCAGGGGGGCAAACATATCATGTTGCCTCCCCCCTCTGAAAATGTAAAAAGGCCCTACCAAAACAAAGGTAGGCCCGGAAAATAAAAAGGAGGCCCCGGCGAATGTTCCTAAATATTGAGCAAGGGCGTAGCCAAGAGGAAGGGGCCCCGGGGCCATGTCCCCCTCCTGGAGGGCAACCGAAGTCGGTGTGACGGGACCCTAAGTCGGCCTGAGGGGCCCTCTGCCAGCTTGAGGAGGCCCTCTGTCCGCCAGAGGGCCCCTCCTCATGCCATCCATGGGCCCCACACGCCGACCGATGTCCCCCTCAAGCTGGCCCCGAGTGCCCCTTCAGCCGACAGAGGGGCTCCTCAGGCCGACAGAGGGTCCCTTCAGGCCGACATATGGTCCCCTCAGGCCAACAGAGGGTCCCCTCAGGCCGACCAAGGGCCCCCTCAAGCTGACCCCTCTGTCGGCCTGAGTGGCCCTTTCGATTGAAGGGACACTCGGGGCCAGTTTGAGGGGGCATCGGTCGGCGTGTGGGGGCCGTGGGCCCCATGGACGGCTTGAGGTCCCTCCGCTGTATGGGAGGATATTTATAGGCCTGACAGTGTCATTGCCAGGCCTGAGCGGGTCCCAGGGAGGGAAATTGTCCAGGCCTGAGAGGACCTAGTGGCGGTCTGAGAGAGCCCTCGGCTGGTCTGAGACGGTGTTTTCCAGGCTTTAGGTTCTTTGTCGTTCTAAAAGGGCCTTTGTCGGACCTTTGTCGGGCCTTAGAGGGACATATGCTGGTCTGAGAGAGCCGTTTGCCAGTTTGAGAGGACCCTCAATCGGTCCAAGAGGTCGCTTTTCCGGCCTGAGAGAACCCTTAGTCAGTAAGAACTATCCGCTCCTTTGAGAGAATCACCAATTGACATGTGCCCGGGAACGATTTTAAAGTTGGGGGGGGGGGGGCGAGAAAAAACAAATCGCAATCTTCTCACTTCTCATCTTGGTGCACCTTTTCGTTCTCAAATTTTCCTAATTAGAAAACCGAAAACACGGTTCGAAAGCTCATCGAAAATCACTTTGAAACTATTGCAACATTTTTTGGTTCAGGCCAATATTGAGGTCACCAGACGTCATCGAAGGTCAGATTATCCAGTTTTAGGACTTTGCTCCAGAACCCCCAAATATCTCGGGAACTATGATAGTTAGGAACAAACGAAAAAAAGCAATCGAAAGCTCTTGAAATATTCAATTATACAGTGTCATTAAAATATGTTATCTCAAGTCAATAGTTTAGGCTCCAGAGGTCATAAAATGTCAAAAGGGCTATTTTTTGGCAAAACGTTCGCAAATAACTTTTTACCTAATGCAGATACAGCAATGATCTTGACGCCATCATGTTTGTATGGTCAACGCGCTTCGAATCACATTAATTTGGACCAGTTTAGGTCAACTTATAAATTTTACCTCAGGTCAAGGTCAAGTGGCGACCCAAGTAGGTCATTTTGCACATTGGGAGACGAGGTGTCTCAACGAGACAAACACATTGATGCCGGTTTCACTTCTTTATCTTCATTCTATCGAGAGTTATTGACACAAAAAGTGTTGGTGGCCTCTGCTGACCTCGGCTGACCCTGTAGGGGTCACTGAACAAAAATTTAACCTGGATCATTAATGAATAATAGCCTATGATATCCAGAATGATCCAGAAGGAATTGGACTGGTATCATACGTATCCTCGGAAAACGAAACATTTTAATATTTACCATTGCGAAATTAACCCGAATGGCGACCTTAGGTCACCGATATACAAAATCTTAGATATTCGAATTGTAGGTATGTGTGACCTGATGAAATCCTGTAAGTTTGAAACCGATCGGCCAGAAACTGTGGCTGTGGTACGACCGCAAACTTATTTGGAGGTGTGGTCACGTGAACTGGCCTGAGATGACCTGTGGTTAAGAATTGCACACAATGTGGGTAATTGATGCCCGAGCAGGTGTGCCAAAAAAGGCGGCTGAAACAGCGGCGCCGTTTTTGAAACGGCAAAAACGGCGCGCCACCGTTTTTTCGCTATCCTCGAAAAACCTTAGGGGGCCGTCTAAACGCCCCACCCCCGACACGGCGTGGGTTAACATAGAAAGCAAAAATTATGAAAAAGTGGGGGTCATGCCACCCCCGTTTCCTACTATGAACCGTATTCCTTTGTAAACCCGCCTGTCGTCTGATAAAATACTCGTACCTGACGCCTGACGTTTGTTTTTCTTGAAGAAGCCCGCGAGTGTGGGCTGCACCGACCGCTTCATCACCGTATCACGGTAACCTACGATATTTACGATAACTCTTGCTTGCAATTGCCGCCCCGTCGGCACAGACCGCGAGGACACCTAGAGGGCCGCACGCCAGTTTGACCACATCCGTAACGTTGACGTGGGATAAACTTATACACAAAATGCAGCAGATGTTTATCGCCGTCAGTGCGTTATTTTAACGACGACGCGCCAAGCAGACAACTGCTACCAAATGTACTGCTACCAAAGTTTTCCATTATATCTCATAGAACACAATGGAAAAAGGAAAAGGAAGGAAAAGAAAGGTATACGATACTGCTATAAAGGCAAAGCTATATAATAATAATACTTATGACATGCTGCAAAAAAAAGGAAAAAAAAGGAGGCTTTCATATTTTATGTAACTTTTTGTGAAGAAAATTGAAAGAGCTGATTTTTAGGGAAACTTCTGCTCACCAAAATTGGGGGGCGCCGCCCCCCGGTCCAGATGTTGGGGAGGCAAGCGCCCCCGCTGCCCCCCCCCCCCGCTGTTCCCGGGCCCCTGCCAATTGACCTGAGAGGGCCAAACTGCCAATTGTCCGGTGCGGGGTGCACTTGCCAGGCCTGAAAAGGCTCTATGCCAGTCTGAGATAACCCTATTCCAGTCTGAGAGGGCCCTGTACCAATCTGAGAGAGCTCTCGACAGTGGCGGGTCCAGGGGAGGGGGAGGGGGTCACGGGGGTCATGACCCCCCCCCCCCCCCCCCTTGGGCCGTGGAGGCACCACTGGGTCGTGGGAGCACCACCGCGCCGGAGCACCAGGGGCACCACCAAAATAAAGCAAAAAAATCCGCGCCGCTACGCGGCGCAAATCAATAAGTGTTCTTTTCCAGTACAAAGGGGTCTAATATAGACAGTACACACTGGCGGCGGCAAGGGGGGGGCGAGGATATGGGGGCCATGACCCCACCTTTGGCCTTAAATGGAGGGCGGCAACATGTCTTTTGACCCCACCTTTTGCTCCAGACATATTTTCTCGTTTTGACCTTGCATCCTGGTTCCAATCAGTGGCGGATCTACGGTTAGGCAAAATGGGCAATTGCCCCCCCCCCCCAACGAAATATCGGTAGGCAAACGTATGTCCCCCCCCCCCCCCCCCCCCCCCAAACCGATCCGTCAGGTTGTGATGTTTGTCCTGGTACAGTGGCGGGTAAATCTTTCTTCGAAAACACGATTTAAAAAAAAAAAATTGTACATGGGGAGACAACCAAAAAAAAACACAGTAAGACAACTAAAAAAAATAATTGCAGTCCGACCACTTTTATTTTCTTGGAACGTTGCGGTTTCAAGGGCGGGGAATTCATTGGTGGTGGACTCCAAAAAAAAAAACATTTTCCAAGATTCGGCCTTCCGTATTTTCCCAAGTTCACTGTGCAGGCCTAATTTTGACGACTAATAAATCCGAGACTAAAAAAGCGATTTTGATAAACTTTTGTTTTGTTTGGATCAGGATTAGTCGGAGAACAATTTGGCAATCACGGAGTTTCTATTTTTGTCACGTGATTTCGTGAACCTTTTTTAGTCCATTTTTAGTCCTTTTGCGAGTCCTTTTTCGAGTCCTTTCGAGTCCTTTTTGCGCCGTGATCTTGACCAGTTGGAAACTGAAATTAAAATTTCCGTCTGATGAAGATTTGAGCTTCATTGATGTCCTTTCGTATAAAAAAGAAAAAAAGTGGGGTGGGACCCATGTAAAAATCATTTTTGAGTCTTGCAATGCTGACATAATACGCTGTTTGGGCACCTGTCCGTCGATAACTTCGCATCTACTTGACATACGCTTTTGAAACAAAGTCCAGAGTGACTCGTGACGACGAAATCTCTCGGTAGGTACCTGTTACACCGACATCAGGTCGCCATATGACCTGCCAGGCCAATACAACGTAACGTACCCAAACAGCGTATTGTGTGCATTGCAAGGCTCAAAAGTAGTTTTTACAGGTCGAACCCCACTTTTAATTTTTTTATACGAAAGGACATCAATGGAACTTGTCGCCACGATGTCCTCTGGTTACATGCGCTGGCGACACTGATGTGGCTTGATGACTGACTGGGGAAGGCCGGAGTAGGATGTCTGGGTCAGGGCAAGGATGGTGAGGAAAGACGACAGTCGCTGACTGATCACAGCTCATCGATGGCGAGGGCACTGTGATCCGACAGATCTACCGATACTTCGGCGCCTCGATGGCGAGGGTAGCCGAAGCCGACTGGTCGCACCCTTTGTATGAAAAGAGGCCCCGCCCCCCGCGTCTCGATGGCGAGACCCGAGAAACGAGTTAAACCCCCGATGTCTCGATGGCGAGACACAGTGGTCGCCTCCCTCACACACACCGGAAGAGGGTGGAAAGTGACAAGATCCCAGGAAATAAGGACGGGGTGCAGTCAGTCACCTTGCGCTTGAAGGTTTGCTGCTCCGATCTCACATCCGTCCGTCACTTCTCGTCACCTCCGTCAACTCACCGCACAACACTTGAGTTCTTCACTCAGATATATTGTTACCCGAACCAAACACGGTAGTGAAAACTACCGTGACGACAGAGTGAGTCTGGTCCGCGCCAGACCCCGCGACACAGTGCCTGACGCATAGCGCGCCGGCCCGACATAACCTCGCCAGTGCCCCGCGGCTCGGGACACCAGCGACCAATCACATGCACGCACGCCCGCCCTGGCCCAGGTCGGGCCTCGCCCCGGGCGCCACGCGGCCGCTGCGGACGCTACGGCCGCCACGCGGCCCGGCCGGTAACCCGGCGGGCGCCGCTCAGCAGCCGCCGGTGGCAACATCCTCCCCCACCGTGTTGCACAGCAGGGCAACACGCAGACAAACAAGATGCCAACGCGCTGCGATACGTTCCTAAGCACGCCCTGTAATTCGTGCTGCGCTACGACACCTCTCACAGTAGCCACCAAAATGACGCAAGAACGTAATTTCATATTGAACACGTCTTCCGATATTAACAACATAACCAGGCCGCTCTTTCCGCGGGAATACACAGCTATTCATGCGACACATCCGGCTACTGTAGCTAACATATAATCTAAGCGGGCTATAAGTCCACGGTGCCACGTCCATCCCACACCACCTCGGCCGGACCAAGCCACCGGAGACCCCAGCCGCACGGGAGCCGGTCACGTGACCGAGTAAGCGCTGCGGCGACTACTGACGGTCCCGGTCTGTCCTCAGGGCTTCCTCCTCCACAGGGCCGCCTCCTCCACAGGGCCGCATCCTCCACAGGGCTGCCTCCACCACAGGGCTGCCTCCACCACAGGGCTGCCTCTTCCACAGGGCCTCCTCCTCCACAGGGCCGTCTCCTCTACAGGGCCCCTTCTTCCACAGGGCTGCCTCCTCCACAGGGTCGCCTCTTCCACAGGGCCGCAACATCCACAGGGCTGCCTCCACCACAGGGCCGCAACATCCACAGGGCTTCCCCCATCCACTGGGCTGTCTCAGTCTCATCTACAGGGCTGTCTCAGCCTCACAGGGCTGCCACAGCCTTCTCCACAGGGCTGTCACAGCATCCTCCACAGGACTGTCATAGCCTCCTCCACAGGGGTAGCCGTAGCCGTAGCTTCTGTAGTCCACCATTCCTGAACCAGTTCCTTGATACTTTCCTCCTCAGATGACTGACTACGCACAAACATGACCTGTCGCATCGTGCTCGGCACCAGAGTCGATATGGCACCCGTCAGAGTCCAACCAAAGTCAGTCCTCACTGCCACTGGCTGACCAGGGCCTCCCACTCTGACCTCCCGTTGCACCATGGCTTCCGGGATGTTGGCTCCGAGAAGCAGCTCAACTCGCGCGCCATTGTACTGTGGCAGGTCCAAATCCTGAAGGTGTTTCCAGCTGTGAATCTGTCGACTGCTCACACTGGGTGCTATCACGTTGAGCTTCGGAATGGACCACACCTCCGGCACCACGATGCGTCCTTCTTTGGTGGCTGCGCCGAGGGCGCTGACTGTCAGTTGGACCCGAAGAGACGACTGCCTTGGGCCGCTTCCTTCAATGTTCTGAAGTCGCAAATTCTCTCGTTTTCCATGAACCCCAATCTCTTCCAGCACGTCTTGGCAGCAGAGGGACGTCTGAGCTCCTGAGTCCAGCATGGCGACTACATCTTTATCACCTTTCGGGCCGTGGATCCGCACTGGTACCAGCTGCAGCAGCGTGTCTGTGGCTTCCGTCAGAGCCACACCGACGATGGGGCTTCTCTCTCGCACCTGATACTCCGGTTCGGCTCTGTGTTCTTCTCTGTTGGCTGAGGCACTTCTGTCCACATGGAGAAGTCTGTGATGGGTCGCCTTGCATCCGTTCAAATTGCAACGCCTGGCAGATCTGCATGCCCTCATGAAATGCCCCTTGCGCAGACACCCCCAACATAGCCGTTCTGAGCTCACCACCGTCAGCCTCTCTTCACGGGTCTTTGCCTTGAACTCTGAGCAGTCTTGCACCTTGTGCTCGTTCTGGCAGACGATGCATGCCGGTTGTCTTCGGTTTTCCTCCTGGGAAGATGTTGCCGACGTGGTTAGAGTCGTTCGGCGCGCGGAGACAACTTCTCTTGGGTATGTGGTCATCTTCTTTCTGTCTGAGTCGCGGCTTTGGGAGGCGGCGTGTCTCAGAATTCTAACCTCAGTCTTCAGCCACTCACTGAAGGTTTCCAGACTGGGCCGGCTTGGTTGACCCTTGTCTACTTCCCGGCCCCACTGGAAGATCAGCTCCGCCGGCAGCTTGGAGGCGACTCGGCGGAGGTTCTCACTCGCCACCAAGTCGCCTTGATACCCAAGGGTGCACAGCGTCATGACGGCGTTACTGATGGCTGAGCTGAACCTCTCCATGGACGCCAGATTACCGATGGATGGTGCCGGGGCTGAGAACATGGAGTTTAGGTACGCCTGGCTGACGTCATCTTCTCGACCGAAGCGCTCGTACAGCGTCGCCAAAGCCTGCTGGTGCATTCTACCGTCGAATAGGAATCCCTCGATGGCTTGATGGGCGGCTCCCTCCACTGCCTGCTGAAGATGCGTCATCCGCTCGGTATCTGAAAGCGACGCCTGGTCGTGAACCAGCGCCCTAAACAGGCCTATCCAGCGAGGCCACTCCCCCGGGTCCCCTGCAAACCGGGGCAAGCTGAGGCGCGGAATGCTTTTGGCGAAGGCTGACGACCCCGTTGAGCGCGACTCCTGACGATCGCTTCTGTCTGATTTCCAGGTGCTTGGGTTCAAGGTCGTATCACCCTTGAGCGGCACATCTCTGTCGTGCTTGGTGGCGTTCCTTGCCCCGTCGTCGGCCAACGATTGCACGTCGTTGGGTTCTTCGCGGGGAAAACGAACCTGTCACATGTGGTGTACCATCAGCATACCGATCTAGCCCGATGCTCTGTGCGCTTGGCTGAACCGGGATGTCGCAGCCCTCTGTCGGGACTTCAGCGTTCCTGCCGGTACCTCCGTCAGGTGACCTGATTCTCTCTGCCATAGCATCAGCAGATACCTGAAAGTCGTCGCGGCGATCCCAGTTCAGCTCGTCTTCAGCGGCGTGGTAAAGACGCAACTTTCGGGACGCCCGTTCTCGAGCATCTTGGGCCACCTTAAGCTGCAACGCACGGTCGCGCTCCTCCAGTTCCCATTGTTGACGCTCCTCGGTCTGCCGTCTGGCCCTTTCGTTCTGCGGTCTGGCCCTTTCGTTCTGCAAACGATCCAACTGGTTACGACGACCTTCTTCGAGCTGCGCTCTGACGTCGCGCAATTTGCTTTCCGCATCATCCAACTCCACCGCGGCTTCCCTGGACCGAACTGAGACGGCTGTCGCCGCTGAAGTGCGCGACATTGCGCGGCTGGGGCCCCGACGGGAAGCGGCGACCGATGAGCAGGCCTCGTCTAGCTCTTGGAGGTACTGTTGCACCTTTCTACGCATTCGAGATTCCTCTTCTTCTAGACGATCTGCGTACCCTTGTGTTTCCTCGATGTCCTCATCTTCTATCAGTCCTTCGTACAGCTGGTGAATCTTCCTCAATTCTGCAAAGGCTTCCTTTAACCGCAGATTGACTTCCTCGATGCCGTCGCGACTTGCTTGGCTGGATATCTCCTCCTCCAAAGCCTTGCGGATCCGGGTTACGGCTGCCCTCTTGCAGCCACGCTGCCGACGCAGACCAGATAGCTCTTTGCCTCTGGCGACACGCTGAGCTTCATCCATAGCAGGATCTACCGGTTTCGCGTCTCGTTCCTCTTGCTTATCTATCTCCATCTTTTCTCTTGATACCACTGGCCGTTATCCGGCCCGGGAGACCAAAATGTCGCCACGATGTCCTCTGGTTACATGCACTGGCGACACTGATGTGGCTTGATGACTGACTGGGGAAGGCCGGAATAGGATGTCTGGGTCAGGGCAAAGATGGTGAGGAAAGACGACAGTCGCTGACTGATCACAGCTCCTCGATGGCGAGGGCACTGTGATCCGACAGATCTACCGATACTTCGGCGCCTCGATGGCGAGGGTAGCCGAAGCCGACTGGTCGCACCCTTTGTATGAAAAGAGGCCCCACCCCCCGTGTCTCGATGGCGAGACCCGAGAAACGAGTTAAACCCCCGATGTCTCGATGGCGAGACACCGTGGTCGCCTCCCTCACACACCCCGGAAGAGGGTGGAAAGTGACAAGATCCCAGGAAATAAGGACGGGGTGCAGTCAGTCACCTTGCGCTTGAAGGTTTGCTGCTCCGATCTCACATCCGTCCGTCACTTCTCGTCACCTCCGTCAACTCACCACACAACACTTGAGTTCTTCACTCAGATATATTGTTACCCGAACCAAACACGGTAGTGAAAACTACCGTGACGACAGAGTGAGTCTGGTCCGCGCCAGACCCCGCGAGACAGTGCCTGACGCATAGCGCGCCGGCCCGACATAACCTCGCCAGTGCCCCGCGGCTCGGGACACCAGCGACCAATCACAGGCACGCACGCCCGCCCTGGCCCAGGTCGGGCCTCGCCCCGGGCGCCACGCGGCCGCTGCGGACGCTACGGCCGCCACGCGGCCCGGCCGGTAACCCGGCGGGCGCCGCTCAGCAGCCGCCGGTGGCAACAGAACTCAAATCGTGATCAGACGAGAACAACAAAAAAGTTTCTAACAGGTCAAGGTCACGGCGTAAAATGTAGGTCACGAGGTCACGTGACAAAATGAAAATAGAAAATCCGAGATTGCCAAATTGTTCTTTGACTAATCCTGATCCAAACAATAACAAAATCAAAATCGCTTCTTTAGTCTCGGAGTTATTGGTCGTAAAAATTAGGCCTGCACAGTGAACTTGGGAAATTTTCGGGGGGCCATTTTGTTTTTAGGGGGTCACCACCAATGAATTATCTGCCCTTGGAACTCCCAGAGCACAACTTTTCAAGAAAATTAAAAATGGTCGGACGACAAATTTGAAGGAAACAAATGGTTGTCTTACTGTGGAAGTCCCCAAAAGTAGGTTTTACAGGTCAAACCCCACTTTTGTATACGCAAGTACATCAATGAAGCTCAAATCGTCATCAGACGAAAATGTTAATTTCAGTTTCCAATAGGTCAAGGTCACGGCGTAAAAAGTAGGTCATGAGGTCACGTGACAAAAAAAAACGAAAATCCGTGATTGCCAAATTGTTCTTCGACTAATCCTGATCCAAACAAAACAAGTTTTCAAAATCGCTTTTGTTTTTGTCTCGGAGTTATTTGGTCGTCAAAATTAGGCATGCACAGGGAACTTGGAAAAATACGGAAGGCCGTATTTTGGAAAACAAATGATTTTTTGGTCACCACCAATTAATTCACCGTCCTTGAAACCCCCAATGCACAATTTTTCAAGAAAATTATAAATGGTCAGACGGCACCCACCGGTTGTCTTACTGTGGAATGCCTCACATGTGATCTTAGGCCAGATCACGAGGTCACGTGACATGGCCATTGATGGTTATGGCCATTGACGTGATGGTTATCATTTGGCCATTTCAAATTCGGAATTTGTTTCTTACCAGAATCGACTTCGATATATTGGCCTTCGATGGTAAGAAATTGGAGATAGGTTTTTCCTATATATTTTTTGGGGGAGGGGGGTCATGGTCTTTGGTAATCACTTTGCACATAATTATTGTGCTAGAGAGCTTAACTCAACGGCATTATATCTGTATCGTCGAGCTTCATTCAATGATGCATAGCATGACCCGCGCAAAGTGCCTTCCAGAGAAGAAGAAAAAACGTTCAATTGTGCGAAATAAAACGAAAAGTGTCAACAAATTATCTATTGTATAATCAAGCTAGGTCATTTGGGAAATCAACCTCAGGGGACGTGACCCCATCTCATCTCATCTCATATATTTGTGATCTGACTGACTGATGACAAATATATGAGATGAGATGAGATGAGATGAGGTCACGTCCCCTGAGGTTGATTTCCCAAATGACCTGGCTTGATTATACAATAGATAATTTGTTGACATTTTTAGTTTTATTTCGCACAGTTGAAAGTTTGTTTTCTTTCTGGAAGGCACTTTTAGCTAATTGTATAACACTCTCGGTCTGGAAATAGAGAGGAGAAAAATTGACATCTTGAGGACCCACAGACGCCGCTATCGGCAAAATATTTAATTATGTCATCATGTGATCTTGATCAGTGAGCGAAATAGGTTGGCATGTGATCCAAAGGGCCTGCACCCTCCTATTCCACCTAAGAAAAAATCACGAATTTTAACTGAGAACATAACGAAATCACGTGGCCTGACCTGAGGTCACATGCCAATATTTCGACACTTTTCCATTCGAGTTCTCACACAAGATTACATTACATTAATGTGTGGTTCATGGCGATTCTGATCATACATAGTTTTATATCATTCGAATGATTTATAGGATATATCCCGGTATATATCGCCCGAAGAAAATTAAACCTTTGTGCGACATTAAAGAGATACCTGAGGTTATAACTCGAAAACCGAAAACAAAAAGGTGAATGTACGGCCCAGATAACCCCCGACACCTAGATCAATCGAAATGTGAGAAGTAGGATGTTATGGTTTGGTCGATCTGACGTGGACTGCACCGGTGACCTCTGGTCACGTGACCTTGAGGTACAATTACGTGCGAAGTTATTACCAAAGACGTGCTGGTGACCAAGATTTTTCCAAATGCAAAAATTTAAATATTATATTTAGAAGAAAAAAACTATCACATTTTTTTTAAACATCGAAGGTTTATGTATCAGTGTTCATTCTGGCATAGAAAAATCCGGATTTTAAAAGACCACATTATAAAATCACGTGATTTGACCTAAGATCACGTGTTGAAATAGCAAAATTTCCGAATTTCCCAAAATGATTACATCATAATAATATATTGTTCCTGATGATTCTGGTGATTACCGAGCGGCGCGAAGCGCCCGTGAGATTTCTCGTCAACTTACTAGACAAATTTATATTTTACCCGGCCCGAACCGGCCCGACACGGCCCGACACGGCCCGACACGGCCCGAGACGGCCCGACACGGCCCGACACGGCCCGACACGGCTCGAACCGGCCCGACACGACCCGACACGGCCGTACATACGCTTTTCGGAAACTAATAACTGTGCAACCACTGCTCCGATTGGATCGCGGTTTGCACCATTGGATAGGTCCATCAAATCAATTTTGTTTTTAGTATGGTGCGTTCTGATAGGGGTGGTACCACAGCGCGTGGCAGTTGGCACACGCAAACGTCGAAATGAACAAAAATCATTATTGATCAAAAATGGCTTTATTAATCTAAGCATTAATTTATACGATGAAGCATGCAGCGCTCAGGACGTACTCCCTTTTGGCGGATTCGAGAAAGGAGATTATGAACAATTTAATACCAATAAGGCGCCGTAGTTGGCGATGAACGAGCGAGCGCGAAATACATGTATCGTGAATGTCAACCCGATCGGGCAAGTAGTTCATGAAATACAAAAAAAAAGTGCGCACGTGCAAAGGCACCCCACCCATGACTTGTGGGTAGGCGGCGGCGGAGGGGTCCCTAACCACACACCAAATTTGAACACAATCGGCTCAGCCGTTCCTGAGATATAGAATAGGGATGTGCACGTGCGCACGTGCAGAGGCACCCCATACCTGACTTGTGGGAAATTGGTGGCTGAGGGTCCCTAACCACACACCAAATGTGCACACAATCGCCTCAGCCGTTGCAGAGTTGTTGCGAGAAAACACTTTACAACACCCCTGACGCGGCACGCGCCACGCGCAGTGGTAGTCACCCACATGAGTCAGCGCTGGTCTCAAACAGGGTAGGTTGGATGGGGCAGCTCAGCAAAGAAGTTAGCTTGTCAATCGGACGTGTGGTTGCAGAGATATGAGCTTCTCAAAAGCGTCGCCACGGGTCGGGCCGGGCCGCTCATATTCAGATTTTTCCCATATACCACGGGAAGACGAGCGAGCCCTTCGCGCTCGCTCGTGACAACTTAATTTTTATGTTGGCATGCATTGAGGCCTGGCAATTTTTCTGGAGGATTAAAAGGACTAAAAGGACCATGTGTTACTACCACGTGTGCTCCCTTATCGCTTCATATTTCAAACCTGTTTTACCTTTACCAGAGCGCGCCCGCTCGGTCATCGCCCAAAAACGCGTTTTAATGGTATTATATAATACCTCCCGGGGCCGGGAAAAAGTTGTTTTAAGTCCGAGGTTAGCCGGACAAATTTTTGCACGAGCCCGTAGGGCTCGTGCAAAAAAAAATCAGGATGACCGAGGACTTAAACAAACTGCCGGCCCAAGGGAGGCAAGGCCATAGAGACTAGGAGACCCGTCCGGGGTAGGCAGCGAATGCGTGATTGTCACGGACACGTGACGTCACACGCTCCTTATTCAAATAGTGTTAAATCGGCCTACTTTCGCGTCCTTACCATTATGCATACCTTAGGTGTCAGAGGGATCAATTGAGCACTAAATGAAACGTCCTCTACAGCTCGCTTGGGACATTTTCTCCTAAATTGCAAGGGTGAGCCGCTAGACGATGTCAAAGCGAGGCATGCAACCGAGCGAGGCCATGCTTATATAAGGCAATGTTTGGATTTTGGCCACAGAGAACTGTCGCTGGATACTGTTCTTGGTTGAAGTGCGATTTTCTTATTATTTCACCCTGGTTGTTGATGAAGTAAGGTGACTTGAGGATACTTTGTAGTCGTATCTATCAGGTGAAAGTATGTTTATATCTGGATTACACTTGTTTCACCTACAATTATGTTGAAGTTGATTTCAGTGACGAATGCGCCACCGTAAATAAACATGGCGGCCGCGCCGGTCGAAGAGTAATTCTTTGGTAGACCGAGAAGTGCCACGAGACGGTCTACGAAAGGAAATACGCTTCTCCCGATTCGGCCACCCCATTGGTGGAAATCGAGCTGGAAAATGACGCCATGGGACAGGGTGAACACGTTACGGAGATAGCCATGACACCCCCCTGCAAGGGAGGTATTTATTTTACCATATGCCGTTTATGTACTGTGTTCTTTTACAGATTGGATCTATTGAACTTCAGTATTTAATCAGCCTATTAGGTACGCACTATGACATTCGTATATAAAGGCCTTTTTCTCTGCATTTGGGTTTCCGAATGTCCAATAATCAAGACTTCCAAGAAAAGAGAAACACGATAAGAGAGAAGAAGAAAGCTAGAGAGCCAAGTCGCGATTCAGATACTCTACTGTGAGGAAAAAATAATGAAGCAACGGATCAAACTACTTCAAGAACACTGCAAAGAACAGAACAGTGTCAATCTTCTGCAGTGGTGCAAAACGAAATTCCCTTACTCGTGTGCCCTTCTATCGATTGAAGCAAGGAAGGGTAATAGCGGGCACTATGAAGCGATCACCTTTCATTGCATGCTTTCAGTCGCCAACCACTTCCAAAAGAATCACAAACTGTGCCCATAATCAAATCAGTAGACAAGTATGATTACACAGTGCTATGAATTATCTGCACACGATTTCGTTTTGCGCATGTTATTGGCGTCAGATATCCGAATAATATGCGCATCAATATGTATGTGTGTTGTATTTAATACAATACATAGTTACGTATGTGACAGTGCAACAATGTTTTAAGGCAATTCACAGGGTTTATCGACAAATCCAGTAATCATAAATATAGCAATATGTACGTGTGATTTTGGCACTTCCGCTCTGATATTCTGTTATATAACTGTCTGGAAAACTAAAAATGTCCCGGGCCAAATCATTTCTCAGATACCTTCAACACTAGCCGCAGCGGGCCGAAAGCATTTCCCAAAAGCTCGTACTAATGTTGAAAGGATATCTCGGCATATGGTATATAGGTTTATATGACTCGCATGATAACCGAGCGGGCGCGAAGCCCTCGTGAGGTTTCCCGTCAACTTTACTAGACAAAATTACATTTCAACCGGCCCGAACCGGACCGAACCGGCCGTACAGACGCTTTTCGGAAGCTATAACTTTGGCAACCACTGCTCCGATTGAGATCGGGTTTTCCTCATTGGATAGGACCATCAAATCAATTTTGATTTTTGTGTGTGCGTTCTGATAAGATGTGGTACCACAGCGCGTGGACATGCAAACGTCGAAATGAACATAAATAATTAGTGATCAAAAATGGCTTGATTTATCTAGCATTAATTTATACGGATGAAGCATGTAGCGCTCAGAACGTACTCCTTTAGACGGATTCGAGAAAGGAGATCATGACAAATGTAATAAAACTTATTTTGTATGTAGTTTGTCCCAGGGAAGCAACAGATACCGCTCGGTTACCGTTGATTAAGGTGTGTTACTGGTTTAGATGGGAGATATTATCCGCTGAAAATTTGAGTTTTGCTTGACATTACACAGTTGCCCGAGGCCGTAACTCGAAAACCATTTGACGGACGAGGCTAAAAGTTCACAGCGTGAATCAACAGCCCAGGTAACCACAGACACGTAGTTTTATCTAAATATGAAATGTAGCGTGTTATTTAGAGATCGTTTTGGTCGATCGGTTCTGGAATACCCCAATTGCCCCCCCCCCCCCCTCCAAATCGGTAGGCAAATGCATATCCCCCAACCGTTCTAAGAGGTTGTGATTTTTGTTCCGGGAAGGCAAGAGTTACCCCCTCCCCCGCTCAACGAAACTTTCGTGCTGAGCCCTCACCCCCCCCCCCCCCCCCCCCCACCACCAGCTCAAAGACCTTTCCCGCTGACGATCCGACGTCACCCCACCCCTCCACCCCACCCCCCACCCCCGCTCAACGACTCTGCGCTGACGACCCGACGCCACCCCTCCCCATCTCCGTCAACAACTTTTCGCTGACGAAACGGAGCAAAAAATTCCCTCCCTAAACTCGAAACCTAGATTCGCCACTGATCGTAGGGGCCCCCTCATAGGCCCAAATTTCTGAATTGCCTATAACTTCCTGCCTATGGGAAAAGTGGCGATTTTTTTGGGGGCACGTCTGGCTTTGGAATGATGCGTGCTTTCGATTGATACCCAACGTGACCAGTTTTGAAAATAAGCTTTGGGAGAAAATGGGGGAAGTATATTCCCTAGGGGGTTTTGAACCCTTTAGACTTCAATGCAAATGATGGTCAGCCAGATCACTTGGCTCGTAGAGAAGAGTGTCTGTGCCTATTTTGAAGAAAATCGAAGGGGCCCCCTCATAGGCCCAACATTCTGAATTGCCTATAACTTCCTTCCTATGGGAAAAGTTGGATTTTTTGGCACGTCTGTGTTTGGGCTGATGAGTACTTTCGATTGAACTTTCGGAAAAGCTATTGTTTGCTTGGCTAAGGAGAAATGAGGCAATACAGGTTTTTCCCTACATATGGTAGCCCGAATCTAGCCTGGGCTGAATGTAGGCTGAATGTAGGCTGAATGTGGGCTGAATGTGGGCTGAATGTGGGCTAACTTCCGTTACATCATGCCAGACCGTGCTGACAAAACGTGCTGACGCACATCGATCAGCGCCTAGGTCAAGGGCGGATCCAGCCGGCCGTTTTTTTTTGTTTTGGGGAGGGGCAAACCTTTTTTAGCAGACCTTACCTACCCCTAATTTCGAATTTCTTCCCGGATTTGGGCCACTTTATTTTGCAACCACACGATTTCGATTTTTTGCATATTGTTTTTAGGTTTTTGACCTTTTGGGATATCGAAAAAGGAAAGATGTCAGCTTGCAGTTTGCATTGTTCCGACATTGCCTTACACTGAGCAAAACTATGTCAATTGTCAGCTGTACCCAGGGGCGTCGCCGATAATTTTTGAGTAGAGGTGTCGGCTGATATGACGAAAAAAATTACCCCAATTTATTATGCGTGTATTTAAGTCTTTGCACCATTTTTAATGTGGATTTTCATGTTATAGTAGGTACTTGTTATATAGCGCCGCGAAGCGGCGTGTATTTTTGTTTTCGGGTTTGGCTGATAAAACCCAGAAACATGGGTATTTTTAGCTTCTTAGCCTTGTAGAGGTCGAGAAGCTAAAAATGTTATTCATTCAATTCAGCGTTACGACGAAACAAAGACGATGACGATGGCTTCGTTATGACGATGGCCACTGATGTGACGCCGCGAAGCGGCGTGAACATTTTCAATTTAGGTCGTGGAAAACGCAGTTTTAATATTGGAACCAGACCGTGAGTGAAGCCAAACCTCAGGTGACACCTTTTCCTGGTTGCACATCTCGGTATGATGAAAAATGTTGAAATGAAAGTAGTTTTTCATATACATTAGCCTCGGATAGTAAATCACGATGACCGGTGGCTTTCGAGACCAGCTACAAACTGCCGTCGCCACGAGAAACCGGTGTTCGTACTGGGTGACTTCAATATCAATCTTCTCAACCCGGACGGCCCAGGTGTTCGCGGCTTCCAGACCATCCTGAGTGATCTGAGTCTCGAACAGCTGGTCGACAAGCCTACCCACCTCCATCCGACACCGACACTGCTTGACCTGATCGTCACCAACGTGACGGACCTCCAGGACTCAATCCAGGTTCTCCCCAAGCCAGTGGTGCACGCAGGATTCCATTTCGGGGGGTCAGAGCCCTAAGAGCGGGCCCCCTTGTGTGCGGGCCCCCACCCGTTTTTAGAAAACTTCGCGGATTTCGGTCACTTGATTTTGAGCGGGCCCCTACAGCATGGGATCTGTGACATGATAATTGTCTTGTCAATGTCGTGTAAGGTGACTGCGTGTGCTACTGATGTGCGAATTTTAGGTGCGTGTGCTACTGATGTGCGGTACAACTGTCGAGAGTTGACGAAATGAGGTCAATGACAACACGCAGTAGTGGTGACTGGTGAACCGATACGATATTTTCGTAACAGGGTAACAGGTATGTGTGATCAGTTGGCGCGATACATGGCTGATTTTTACAACATACAGCATCGCAACAAATGTGGAGGCGGTCTTGCGCATGGCTTGGGAAGGCATAATTCCAACGGATCCAGGGCCTGGTGTCAACCAGTTGCTGCATAACCTGTCTGGAAGCTGCGCACAGGCTTTCTGGAGTTTGGTAAAAATGAAAGAAGCACGAGGAACAGATCGCGTCAAACAATTTCAAACGTCGTAATAACTAGTTTTTTTCGGGAGATCTGCTACCCATTGTCTTTGGTGGGCTTGGATACTCAAAATCATCGGTCCCTAGATACATCCAATTTTTTTTAATGATAAATTTAGTCCGAATGTTTTGTATGGATGGATTTTCGAGGTCAGGAACCACGCTAAGCAGAGCTTGTTGCGCAGGTCCTGACCTCACCACCCGATCGCGCAATTCCTGTTGGCCGGCAGAATTTAGAGACGAAAGTTTTACGTGCCCGACATACCTGGACACGGTCCGCCCCGCTCACTGACTTCACCTGACCTTGAGTGCGACCGCTGCCACCGGCCGCAGGCCATCCCAGTCAGGAGCAAATAGCGAGCGCCGAAGCGACTCGAAGCGGGGCTGCCACTACCGGGATAGGTTAGAAGTCCAGCGCTCTCCCACTGAGCTACAGGGGCGGATATCAGGTCCCTAGTATTGACGATGAAACGTAATTCATGTGCCAAATATCGAAGCATTTTATTTCATCAGTGAAGTTGAGCGTTACAATATTGTTGAGCGGCTTCGCCCACCGATGTTTGAGATGCTTATGCGCAAATTGTAGTGAAGATAGAAACTGCGTTTACACGGGACTTTATATTCTCTAGGCATGAATTAATTATCTCTTCGAAAATTAAGGCAATTTTAGAAATTGGGCCAAATTATGACGTTTTTTCCTTTCTAACCTCCCAGATTCATGTCCTCTACAGGTTTAAAAGTTCCAGCCATTGGACGTCAAAGTGCCGTATAAACTACGCTAGGCTACGTTCGCGAACGGAATAGGAATTAACCCTGGAGGCGCTGGGGGAGGGCATTTTTTTGCCCCACCCCCTTAGTTTTTCCGCCATAATCAGAAAACGCATAGAGATATCGACTTGAAACTTTCAGCAACTTGAAATGAATAGCTAAGCCACGTTTGGGCAGGAATTGGGTCCCGGCCAGGTCAAGTCAGGTCAAAAGACATGACCACCAAACAACTTCTAGGTAGCACCACCGGCACAGTGGTTAATCGAGCGACATGAAACTCATGGCACGTCATGAAGTCATTAGGGACTACAATATCTCGGATTTCCTATATCGGTGACCTAAGGTCAAGTTATAAAATCGTGACCTTTTCAATGTAACCCTAGGGGAAAAAACGTATATTTCTCAGTTGTAAAGGGATAAATTTAGTTCATGTTTGCTCTAGCCACTAGTTTTGGCCAGATGCTAGACCTGACCGGTCCCCATATCACGCCCCTGCCAGCACCGGGGCCTTGATCGGGCCTTGACCAGGAACGGATCCCTACCAGTAACGGGCTCGTATCAATAATGTGCAAGGAGTGGGCCCTGTTGTGATCGGGCACTCGTCCTGACCAGACCCCATATCACGCCTTTGCCAGCACCGGGCCCCTGCCTCGATCGGATCTGACCAAGACTGGACCCCTACCAGAAACGGGCCCGTATCAAGAATATACAAGGACCGGGCCCTGTTGTGACCGGGCCTTGGTTTTAACCGGTCCCCATATCACGTCTTTGCTAGCACCAGGCCCCTGCCTCGATCAGGCCTCACCAAACCGGGCCCCTACCAGGAACGAGCCCGTGTCACCAGAACGTGACCGTATCAATAATTTGCAAGGACCGGGCCCTGTTGTGACGGCCGACGGGGCCCTCGTCCTGGCCGGACCCATATCACGCCTTTGCTAAGAACCGGGCCCCTGCCCCGAACGGGCCTCACCAAACCGGGCCCCTACCAGAAACCGGCCCGTATCAAAAATCTGCAAGGACCGGACCCTGTTGTGACCGGGCTCTCGTCCTGACCGGCCCCCATATCACGCCTTTGCTAGGCCCGGCCCCTGCCTCGATCGGCCTGACCAAGATCGGGCCCCTACCAGGAACGGGCACGTATTAATAATTTGCAAAGACCGGGCCCGGTTGTGACCGGGCCCTCAACCTGACCGGGCCCCATATCACGCCTATGCCAGCACCGGGTCCTGTCTTGATCGGGCCCCTACCAGGAACGGGCCCCTATCAGGAACGGGCCCGTATTAATAATTTGCAATGACCGGGCCCTGTTGTGACCGGGCCCTCAACCTGACCGGGCCCCATATCACGCCTCTGCCAGCACCGGGTCCTGTCTTGATGGGGCCCCTACCAGGAACGGGCCCCTATCAGGAAGGGTCCGTATCAAATAATGTGCAAGGAGCGGGCCCTGTTGTGTCCGGGCCCTTGTCCTGACCGGGCCCCATATCACGCCTTTTCCAGCACCGGGCCCCTGCCGCCATCGGACCTGACCAAGACCGGGCCCCTACCGGAAAGGGGCCCGTATCAAGAATATGCAAGGACCGGGCCCTGTTGTGACCGGGCCCTTGTCCTGACCGGGCCCCATGCCACGCCTTTGCCAGCACCGGGCCCCTACCGCGATCGGGCCTGACCAAAAGCGGGCCCCTACCAGAATACGGGTCCTTTTGATGCGGGCCCCCTCATAAATTTCGGGGGGGGTCAGCTGACCCCTTTGACCCCCCCCCCCCCCCCCCCCCCTGCGTGCGCCACTGCCCCAAGCCCGTGGCGGACCACCAGCCGGTGCTGCTCTGCGCTCCCGTCCCCAGAGAGCGCCGACGACCAATCACCACCACCATGCGGCCGTGGAAACGCGTCAACTGGGACGCGCTCAACCTGAGCCTGCTGCTCGCGGACTGTGAGCCGCTTCACGCCGCTGGCACCGTCGACGACAAGGTGGACGCGTGCATGACAGTATGGAACACCGCCGTCAACATCCACTGCCCGACCACCACCGTGACGTCACGCCGACCGAGCTGCCCGTGGCTGCGTGGCGACGCGCAAGTCTCCGCAGCCATGGAGGAGCGCGACCGCGCCCGCGAGACCTGGGAGCACTGCCGAACCCCGAAGGCACGCCGCACGCACCAGCAATGTCGAAACAGAGTGAAGGGACTAATCACCCTCGCACGTCGCTCGTACCTGTGCAGCGGTCTGCTGAGCGAGCGGCGTAATTTTTGGAACCGCCTCAGGCAGTTCGCAATGCAGCCAGCGAGGGCGCGCCACACCCGATGACGATCTGGCCAACCGGGCAGACGAACTCAACGCCCACTTCGCTTCCGTCGGACCTCGTATCGCAGCGGAGGCAGCGGCCATGCGCGACAGTGCTGGCACGACTCCGGCTGGACCGCGCCCGCATCGTGTTCGTGGCTGTGCCTCAGCCCTCTCCGTGCCCGGCCACTCTGCCGGAACTTTCAACCGCAATCGGGAAGATGAGTGCATCGATGGCCGTCGGTGTCGACGGTGTGCCTCTCCTTGCTATAAAGAAGTGTTTCCCTGTAATCGGCTGTCACCTCCTACACCTGATCAACTCTTCAATATCGTCATGTACTTTTCCTTCTTCCTGGAAGATCGCGCGCGTCACTCCAGTGTTTAAGTCGGGCGATCGGTCTGACTTCAACAACTTTCAACCCATTTCTATACTCTCTGTACTGTCGAAAATCGCGGAGAAGGTAGTCTGCTCGCAGCTCAGCTCTTACCTTCTTGACCACCATGTACTGACGCCAATGCAATATACTTACCGTCCATGTCGCTCGACAGAGGACGCTCTGATCGACGCTGTGGAATGGCTGGCAAGGGCTGTCGACAACGGCCATGTCGCGTCGATTACGACGATCGACCTCAACAAAGCCTTCGACAGTATTGATCATGACGTCCTTCTCAGTAAGCTTGAACAGTGCGGGGTGTCCTCGGAGTGGTTTAGGGACTACCTGAGCGTTAGGAGACAGACGGTCAGCAGTGGCTCAATCACTCTACCCCTATCCCATGGGGTGGCCCAGGGATCCTTAGTCGGTCCAATCCTCTTCCTCATTTTCATCAATGACCTACGCAACTGCCTTCCCCACGGCCGCCTTCTATCTTACGCCGACGACACCCAACTCCTTGACTCCGCCACTCCTGATGTCGTCGGTCTCTCTATCTTGAAAGCCCGGGTCGAGGAGTCGATCCAGTGCCTACAAAACTGATTCCAGTCTAATATAGCCTCAAAATGAACCCCACACAGATAGACTTCATGCTGGTTGGCACCAAACCTTCCCTCAAAAAGACCAACAACTTCCACATTACTACTGGCACAGATATTTAATCATCTTCAGTGAAGGTACTGGGTGTACTCCTCGACCAACACCTCACCTGGGAACCCCATATCTCCTTAATCGTTCGGCGCTGCAACGCAATCCTCGTGTCCCTCTTCAAAACTCGGCACCATTTCACTCCTGAGGTTCTGAAGCTCCTAGTCCAAGTTCACGTCTTCCCGCACATCCTCTACTGCCTGTCTGTCTGGGGTGGCGCGGCCGAGTGTCACCTAGGTAGAGTGCAGATAATATTCAACTTCGCTGCCATGCTTGTGAGTGGTACTCGCCGCTGCAACCACATATCCCCTGCCCTTGAAGCACTCGGATGGCAGAGGGGCTGCATGTCAGCGAGTCGCCCCACGCTCTGCGTGCTCTATTTGTGACGCGTGCCAAGTCTTCCCAACGCCAGACTCGAGCTGTTTCGGACGGCGTTGGCTCAATCCATCTGCCTCGCGTCCGGCTGACCGGCACTCAGCGGCAGTTTCCGTACCGAGCTGCCGCCGCATGGAACCGACTGTCTGCGGCAGCCGTCCATGCCCACTCGCGCCGCGCGTTGCTGACTGCTCAAAATTGCTGAATGACTGTATCGACTGAATCTGCTGATTGTATCGCTTTCACTGTGTATGTATGTGCTGCATCATGAGCCATGCTAGCTATGACTAGGTGCAGAATACCCAATATGTGGACGTTCCTTGAAATACATGAACTTGAACTTGGCAGTCCGCGCTCAATAGTACATATGATAATAATAGCTGTAGTCTGTATACATACCTATGTACCGAACTGTAACAAGCAACTGGTAACGGTGCAAATTGCTTCAAAGTAGCAAGAGGCAGACCGACATTTCCGCGCATAAGTGGTCCCTGTGGATCTGAAGGAGCCTGGGGGAGATGGCTTGGGCAGATAGTCCTGGCCTGGTCCCCACTATTAGCTCTTCGGGCCAGCAAGTTGGGCATGCCGTTGGAACAGCTTCCGGTTGTCGAGGTCCGCGTCTTTGCGTTCGCGTCGCCTTTTTCGGAACGGGGCAGACTAGCTAAACATGTAGCCCGCTTTAAAGTTAATATGTTATGAAGAGATTTGGCCCTGGGGCCAGCAATTACCGCCAAGAAGAGCCTCTGCAAGACACTAAATGGAATTAATTTTCCAAATTTGTACATGCAATTGCGAAACTTGTGTCATGCCGCGAAACGGCGTGAAATTTCCCAGTTTTTGACTGTGGCTAGCTGGATTTTGACTGCTGCAATTTTGGGATACCCAGTACCGTTCTAAAAATGCATATATAGCATGTGTTATACTTCACGTCTTGGGGGAGGGACAAAGCATAGTTTGCCCCCCCCCCCCTTAAACAGGTTGAGGGGGGGCATGCTCCCCCTGGATCCGCCCTTGGCCTAGGTCAATGGGAAAAACTCACTCAGATCGGTCCAGAAGTTTCGAAGCATGGGCCATTGACCTATATAAGTATAGACGAACTACTCCAGCTGTTGCGCCGCCCGGAAGCCGTTCCCGGTTAAAGCGACACTAGTGCCGCAGCGGAGAGGACATGAGTTAGCGCGGCAATGCTTTTGCTATGGCGGATGGGCGATATTTGACTATAATTACCGTGAACGTTCAGGCTGAATATTTATATTCTATGTTATTCATTATGAATGTCTCTACGTCCTCAAACTTTTTCCAGTGCGCTACCTCACGCGGTTTTTGAGTCACAGGCCGACAAATATCGCCCTTTCGCCATAGCAAAAGCATTACAGCGCCGGGACGAAACCGAAACCAATGTGTGTCTCGTCACGGCACGTCTTCCCATATGCAACATGACCTACTTGGGTCACCGCTTGACCTTGACCTGAGGTCACATTTTTCATGTGACCTAACCTGGTCAACACTAATTAATATGAGTCGAAGCGCATCGACGAGACAAACACGATGGCGTCAAAATTATTGTTTTGTCTTTATTAGGTAAAAAGCTATTCGTGATAACTGTTTTGTAAAACAAATAGCCCTTGACCTTGAATATGACCTTGAACAGCAAAATGAGGTCATATTCGTGATCAGCGTACCAGAATTGACCTTGGCCCTAGGTTTGGGCCAAATCTGAATCCGTCGCTGAATAAGTCGCTGAATAACGAATAACTATAAATATGTCGGACCTCACGGACGTTATTTGCATCCGGTATGTTGTCAAGTTTGGGGAGCGTTTGGAGTGGTGTTTCTGAAAATATCAGTATATTTGGTTATCTGAACAAACGTATTTGATCTTTGAGGAAGGGATAATTACGACAGCTTCAAAAGCAAATTACTATTCAACAGTTCTGGTTTACGCGTCAGGCGAATAGAAGATCTCCGGAACGGAGAATCGTAGGCGTAAAGTTCGCAGCGGTAGTAGAAATGCTTGGTTGAGATATTGCCGTTTCCACCACGGCCATAGGGTATTTTTCAGGGTTAAATATCCCACTAAATACCCTACGGCGTAAATCAGTTGTCCGATGTATATACGCTACTCTACCTCTCTTATACGGCCAAGGCCATATATAGGAGGTAGAGTCATCCGGCGATTCTGCGGGATCATGACGTAAGAGCGTGACGTCATGTAGATCCATCGGCCTACTCCGCCGTTGCAGTTAATGCTATTTCGGGAGAAATAAATACCATGTAACTCTGAAAGTAAAAAAGTTACGACAAACAAAAGACAGTGTTGCAAAGCTCAAAACAAGGTAAATCGAAATATTTGCATCATTTTAGGCTCTGGTGAATATTGAGGTCACTAGAGGTCATCAAAGGTCAGGGCCTTATTCATGGTACCCTGCGGTTCGGCGGTCACCAGCTGAGGCTCTAAGCCCGCCCCTTCGATGAACTTTTGATTTGACCTAAACCACATGCAATTGGTATGAATCGACGAGTTCTGACAAGGCGAACTCGATGACATCAAAATCATTGTTGTATCTATATTTGCAAAAAGATGGGGCGAAAGTAAGCAGGGATTCAGCAGCGATTCAGCAGGGGTTCAGCAGGGATCGACGGCCCCTCAGATCGGGCTGAATTTCACAGAGCATGTAGGGAAAGTCATCCCCTTTCCAAAAAAAATATGTGAAAACACTGGCCATTCCCTAAAACGGCCACAAATGCCAACAAGCTGTATGCCTTCAGGGCATAATCGACGAACATATATAAACAGCGTTGTTAGCGCTAATCTACTCAGTAAAACTGATCATAATACATACCCTTCGAAAGAGATGAAATTTCCACAGATAATCAACTCAACATAATGCACCTGGGGCCCTAGTGGCCCAGCTAGGGCCGTTTCATACTTTGTCTTAGGCAAACAGATTTTCTCCCTATAAAACGCTAGGAACCTAGTCGTGTTGCATATCATTCGAAAGCCCTCAACGTTTTAAAGTTAATTCAATCATCATAATGCAGTTGAGGGCACTAGGGGCCAGCTAGGGCCGCTCCTATTTGTTGGTCATATGAGTCGGCCCCTACGATATCCTTCAAATTTACTCTATCGACTCCTCCGACCAAGAAAACAAATCTGGCTGAAGAAATATACCTGGTCATTTAAGATTAGGGCCCCCTAGGGCCGATCAGGGCCCCTTATAAGGTAAAGGGGTCTTTGCCCCCAAAAAGACGTTAGGAAACCCAGTCAAGTTGCATATCATTCGAAAGCGCTTAATTTTCCAAAGCTAATGCAATCATCATAATGCAGCAGGGAGCCCTAGAGGCCCAACTAGGGCCGTTCCTATTTGTTGGCCTTTGGGGCGGCCCCTACGATTTCCTTCAAATTTACTCTATCAACTCCTCAGACCAAGAAAACAAATCTGACTGAATAAATATACCTGGTTATTTAAGATTTGGGTCCCTAGGGCCGATTAGGTCCCCCGTTATAAGGCAAAGGGACCCATGTCCCAAAAAAACGTTAGGCAACCGAGTCAAATTGCATATCATTCGAAAGCGCTTATTTTTTCCAAAGCAAATGCGATCATCAAAATGCAGATGGGGCCTTAGGGGCCCAACTAGGGCCGTTCCTACTTTTTTGGCCCTATGGGGCGGCCCCTACAATTTCATTCAAATTTATATCTATCGACTCCTCAGACCAAGAAAACAAATCTGGCTGACGAAATATACCTGGTCATTTAAGATTAGGGACCCTAGGGCCAATTAGGTCCCCCTTATAAGGTAAAGGGGCCTTTGCCCAAAAACACACACGGGCATTTGCACATGGGCATTTGGGCAAACACATTTGGGACATGAGCCCCTTTACCTTATAACGGGGGACCTCATCGGCCCTAGGGGCCCTAATCTTAAATGACCAGGTATATTTATTCAGCCAGATTTGTTTTCTTGGTCTGATAGTCGATAGAGTAAATTTGAAGGAAATCGTAGGGGCCGCACCATAAGGCCAACAAATATGAACAGTTGGGCAGCTAGGGCTTCCAGCTGCGTTATAATGATTGCATTAGCTTTAGGAAATTAAGTGCTTTAGAATGATTTGTAACTTGACTGGGTTTCCTAACGTGTTTTTTTGGGGGGCAAAGGCCCCTTTACCTTATAAGGGGGTCCTAATTGGCCCTAGGGGGCCCTAATCTTAAATGACCAGGTATATTTATTCAGCCAGATTTGTTTTCTTGGTCTGAACAGTCGATATAGTAAATTTGTAGGAAATCGTAGGGGCCACCACATGCATTAGCTTTGGAAATTTAAGCGCTTTCGAATTATATGTAACTTGACTGGGTTTGCTAGCATTTTTGTGGGGGGAAGGGGGAGGTTCCTTTACCTTACCTAGGGCCAACATATAGGAACAGCCCTAGTTGGGCGCCTAGGGCTCCCATCAGTATTCTGATGAGTGCATTAGCTTAAAAAAATTGAGTGCTTTCGAATGATATGACACTTGACTGGGTTTCCTAACGTTTTTGGGGACAAAGGCTCCTTTACCTTATAAAGGGGGTCCTAATCGGCCCTAGGGGTCCTAATCTTAAATGACCAGGTATATTTCTTCAGCCAGATTTGTTTTCTTGGTCTGAGGAGTCGATATAGTGTAAATTTGAAGGAAAGCGCCCCATAGGGCCAAAAGTAGGAACGGCGCTAGTTGGGCCCCTAGGGCCTTCAGCTGCATTCTGATGATTGAATGAGCTTTGTAAAATTGAGTGCTTTCGAATGGTATGCAACACGACTGGGTTCCTAGCGTTTTATAGGGAAAACAGGGAAAACCCCTTTAACTAAGACAAAATATGAAACGGCCCTAGCTGGGCCCCTAGGGCCCCAGGTGCATTATGTTGGGTTGATTATCTGTGAAAAATTTAGCGCTTTCGATTGGTATACATTATGATAAGTTTTACTGAGTAGATTAGCGTTAACGACACTGTTTATATATTGTCGTCGATTATGCCCTGAGGGCATACAGTTTTTGGCATTTGTGGCTGTGCTATGGGATGATCAGGGTTTTCACATGTTTTTTTGGAAAGGGGGCGACTTTCCCTACATGCTCTATGAAATTTAGTCCGATCTGAGGAGCCGTCGATCCCTGCTGAATCCCTGCTTACTTCTGCTACATGTCCAAAAGTTATTTGCGAAAAACAGTTTTAACCGACCGCAGACATGCGCCAGAATTGACTACTGGGGTGACGTCATAAGTAGAAGTGGACACGTTACGGAGATAGGGATGACACCCCCTGTATACGGCCTTGGTTTTGGCGACTTGTCGGTTGATGGTGCGAGTCTTTCGCCTGCTGTTATTTTGCAGAATCTTGGTAATTTTTAACCTTTTTATAAATCAAATCAGTCTAGCTATAAAAACATCATGTGTGGAACGTTTACTTGCACCAAGAATTCCCTTATAGGGCTTAATATGATATATATGGTGAGTAGATTTGTGAATGGAAGATGCCACTCTGACTCAGCAGTAACCTATCACAATTGCAATTCAATGAATTGCAATTGTGATATTGAATTGAATTGAATTTGAATGTGCCGACTGCATCCAGATGTGTTTACATGCTTGCAAGTTGCAGGTCTGAATGTTTGAATGAATTGTAGGCCTGAATGAGTTGAGCAGTGGGTATATAGGCCAAACATGATTATTGTATTCCACATGTTGAATTTTGGGTAATACATGTTGTTAAAATTTAGTCTGAATGTTTTTTAATGGATGGATTTCCTAGGTCAGGCCCAGG